>JAYKKI010000082.1:1692500-1945000 GCA_039881145.1 Druceiella hillmani | reverse complement strand
TACTGGAAAATTTTGTTGGGTTTGATATATGTTGGGTCTGCGCTATGTTTTATCGCAATTGAGTGATTAAAATGAAAACATGGCAACTCGATGTTTAAATAAAAATACAATTACTTAAAAAAATTTACTTTTATAATTATTGTAACCGATGGCTTTACGCATGTCAATATTTCAATTAATTGAAAAATATTTCTTTAAAGGCTGCAATATGCTCAAACGAAGTCCATGCGATTTCGTTGCATGGACTTCACATGGACATTCACAGCTGGTTGTATAGAATTTCATCAAAATGTTATCAACGACTTAAATGTTATTTTTCAGTTACAGTTTTTTAAGTATATGTAATAACTGATGACTGCGTGTATTAAAGTGTTTCTAATATTAAATTTAAAATATTGAATATATATACATATATAAGTATATTATAAAAAACAAAGAAACATTAATACGAAAAACAAAGTAATAGTAAAAGTTGTACTTAGGTACTGTAATGTATTTTCAATATTTCAATTAAGTTTTTTTTCTTCTTATAATTTCAATTTCTATGTGTACGCAAGACAGTTAATCTGATAAAATCATTCCTTCTATGTAACAAGACTTCAAAGGTCAAGATATTTCCTATTATTAGATATATGGAACCTCTGTCGTGGCTTAGCAACTTTTTTCACATTTTCTGCTCACGACGTTCATTATATTAAAGCTTTTGTTCGGTCAAGGGAAATCATATTCAATTGAGCCCCAACTTTCTTTGGTAGAATTTTCCTTTGAAATGTTAAAATTTTTAGCTTTTGCTGTGCAGTTGGGAAAATTCTGCTTCGCTGGACTTTTAATAGCAGTAGTTAGCCTGATATAGACGTTAATTTAATATGCACTTATTTACGGGCTTAATTTACTGCCTACGTTATATAATAAAGTTTAAGGAAAGGATTCTATTTTATTACCTTTTTGTAAATTTAACAAAACATGACGATACACAAATGTAATACACCTAATTTACATACAAGTCTCAGCTCATAGGTATATTTTAGTATATACTAGAATATGTTTGTGTCGGTTATTATAATTTAAAGAAGTATATTTTACGTACTACTAATTACAAATATAAATATAACATTTATGTTATTCCGAGAATGGACTTCCATATCCATAATTTTTGTTTAATTTATTTAAATCCTTCATAAATACATATTTTCTAACAAGGTATACTGCAGTAAATTTATGTAATAACTAACTCTTATCCCCTACCGCGGTTAATGAACCCGTTCCGTTCGCCAATTGACTTTGAGCATCATGGTCGGGGAAATACTCTGGATGATCAGAAAATATATAAATAATCTGGTTGCTTTGTATTCCGCACTATTTAAACAGTGGTCCATGATTTCTATTATATTATTGTTATTTTTCCATTCCTTTAAAATATGGAGTAATAATATATAATATGTAATTATTTTTAATACAAGATCTTTCATAAATATAAAATACTTTTTAGATTTCCACGTGGTTCTAGATATAAGATCGAACAAACAAATATATGTTTTGCTTTATATATTGTTAGTATAGATTTAAATAAGAACCCTGGTTGATTCACATACTAACATGTTTACTTCTGTACATGTTATATTAAAAGATATTTCGACCAAAGGTGTTCAATTCGATTTCGCCACTTGTACACTGGGTCTCACCTTCAAAGCACCATATTATAAGGAAAAACAACGATTAACAATTTCGATTTATTGATTTTCCAGAAAAACAATTGACTATTTATAATCAATTGTCAATGTTTATATGTTCCGCCGTCGATAATTTAGCAGCCCGTTTCTTTGCGATATTCAATTACTATCTTCAATATATTCAATTACTGGTTACTATCCGTAACCACTATGCATAAAGTAGAATTATAAATACATAATGTGGCGTAAGGAATTTTCGAGCACGACTATTTGATGTAACTATGGCTGCAATGATGGCAGAGAACGAGACCACCTCATCAACATCCCCAAGAAGGAGCCAGGTTACACCCGACAATAACAATACAAGGCCACAGTTAGAGCAGATTATGTGTACGCCGGGCTAGAAGCGATTGAGAGGAGGGCTCCTTTCTCCAAGGTTGCCGTACATGCAGATATGACAGTTACGATATGCAGGACAATATTCATTGTGGGACAAGTAATTAATAAACCGGTTGACATAAACAATACGGTGCAAAGCCACAAGTACGCTCAAATCGTTTCACGAACTCCACTGCAGCTGCTTCCCTAATACAGCCTACCCATTTTTTTTGGTAAATTGGTATGGAACATAAAATAAAAGCTGTAGGTGGAGATAACATAAGATTGTATAAAGACGAAAATTTTAAATGTATTTCCGTAACAAATTATAAACAGTCCCTCTCGAGGAAATCTAGAACACATTTTTATTAAAATGAATTACAAAAAATGAAAAACGTGATAAACGTGTGGCACTAATATATATATATATATATATATATATATATATATATATACATATACATATAAATATTATGCCACAAATATGATTCCGCACCAAAAGTACGCTTTTAAGTAAGAAAGTCGCGAATAATTTCAAAAGTATAACGTTCCGTTATTATCTGTTGAGAATGACAATATGAATATTCCGTTACATTTAATAGTGTTGAAGCGACAGCTAAAGATATTTAAGATAATTAAATAACATTGAGACCAGCAATACTTTATATCACTTTGAAGCTTGGACGCAAAAAAGTTTCTACCGTTTTTCTTTTTTAAAGCAAAAATAAAAATTGAGGTACTAAATATAATATTTTGAACTAATACTTTCACTTGTGTTGAACTTGATAACAAATTTCATACGTCTTAAAATCTTAATATTTTATAAAATAAAATGTTTTGAGATTTAAACTATGTCGAATGAATTAAATAATCATAGTTCAAATATTTGCTGACTTTCAACCCTTACTTTAACACAAAGCAAGGAAATAGTCGACATCTTTTTCTCCTGAAGGATAAGAAATAAGGCATTTTCGCCTTACTTTTTGTTAGATACCAAAATAAAAATGTGAATGAATTCGCTGGCTGGTTAACAATGAGTATAGAAACAAAACATATGTATTAAGAGTAATTGATGTAAAATACTTGAGGTTATTTTGTCGATTTTATTAATTTACATTAATTTATATTTATATAATTAATTCACGCTTCACAGAAGAATTTTAGTTCATCCCTCTTTTTTCAGTAAACCATATGTAAATCGATAAGCCTGCTTACATATTATTTGAATGTTTTCTAATGTGTTGACGTTCGTTGGAGAATATACTTTTATTGTTTTTGACTACAATATATTTTCATTGTGTTTTATTAGTTGATAGGGAATATGTAGCGGTGGTATTAAAAAGAGGCGATTAAAATGGGATTATTAGGCATTTTGTCTCCATATTATTAAACAATTTTTCGCTTATGATGTATAGCGTATGTACATAGATACATCATTCGTCGCACAGCATTTGTTCTCATCTAAGCTTCCCAAGAACATATATTTTATGATACTTAACATATGTCATTCCCTAGATTACGTAGCTTAAATTGTATTAAAGTATCGTTGCAGGGTGTTGAATATACTGGAGCGCAGTAGTCAGGTGTGTAGACTATATCATTGCAGCCAGCCCACTTCTCGGACAGCGCCAAGTAACACAAATAGATTGCTTTTACCTAATGAGAAGCTCTCGATGCTCGATGTCCTTTAGCTTTAGAAAGACAAAAAAGATTTCGCCATTTCAAATTATGGTAACTGAGAGGTTTTTTTTTATTTCCTTGCTATTTATTTAATCCACCCTAGCTGGAGTAAATAGGTTTTACAGATACCGTTACCTTTCTTTAAAAACAGGCATGAAAATCCTATCGAACGGTAATGAATTTTTTTCTGATTCAATCGACGAATGATGCGTATTATGTAAAGTTCGCAGGGTTACTTTATATGTTACAAAAAATAAGACACCTTGCACAACATGGATTAAAGTTTTCGGGTATTGTAATAAACGTAACATTATATCATTTGAAAATTTTCCTTTAAATGAAATCGATTACCACATTCAATTTATTAACATTACCACACCATGTATTTCCGTTCCCTCGAATCACACGTATAACCACACAATTAATGATTAACTAATAATTAATTAATTGTTAACATAAACATAAACTCATAACTACATTTCTGCACCAAATAGGTATAATATTATCAAATAATTATGACAGAGATAGTCGTATTAAGGACAGAACTTAATTAACCTAACTCCAGATAATCTACTCACCGCATATAATTAAATTGGCGAGCCACCTAACAATACTTGGGTTGGACGCTCGCGTAACTCGAGTCTCTCGTTTCAATTAAGATGTTTCTATACTTGGTCGGAACGATCGCCCGAGGATGAAGTTCTGAAACTTGCCAATATGTTTAATTATAATAAAATTTGTATGTGACGATTTTCACATCATCAAACTGCAGCCGGTGAAGACGAGTGAGTATTAAAGTTAATATCGAAGCGCTTATCAAAAGTGGGCATGGGAATTTGAAAGATCCGATGGTGGATGGTGGTCAGAGATTATTTGAAGAGTTGAATTTTGATTTAATGAAATTATTTTTGAAATATTTTACAATTCAAAAGTATGAAATATTTTATTCATTGATTTTTTTTTCATTACGTGGTCTGGTTATCGTTTCTTAATCGCTCATAAAAATTTGGTCATTCATTAAGATGTAATATTATGTATATGTGTGTATGTTTATATATATATATATATATATATATATATATATATATGTTGATAGATGCCCTAGAAGGAAGATGCACATTTCTTCTTCGTAGACTGTTAAGAAACAAAATTTCTTAAATAATTTGAAAGCAGGAGTGGTTAAAACATAAAAAATACGAAAAATTCATTTTTAATATTGGATGCATATGATCTGTTCGTGATCACTTTTAAAATACTAAATTTGTTGAACATTTTTTGTTCATAACTCATATGAAAAATATAAAGACGCCCTGAATTATATTTCAACCCAAACATCCATGATACATTTAGAGGAACGCTTTTTGTGATTGTGATTTAACTAAATACGTAGATACGCCATATAACTAAATGTGTTGATAATGGAATACGACAAAATAAACTAATAATCAAATTTTTACTCGAAGGTGGCTTTGTATTTTTTATGTACCACAGTTAAATTGATTAATATATAATTTATCATTAAATTTTAGTAGAATTCGCAGAAACAGTAAATTTAGTTTTCGTGACCCTTTTCAAATCAAAAATGGTGATCAAAATAAATGAAAAGTAGGGCCAAATGAAAAATGAGATTTTGAAATGACTTCATGGTTTTAAAATTGAAGAAGGTCTGTACACTAACTTTGATTAGATATATTATAATTACGTATAAACTTTGAATTTCGTTTCAATTCAGTTTTATTTAAAACTGTCTATTAGTCAATGAAAAACTTTTGACACTAAACGTAACTTTTTTGTACAAAAAAACGATATTTTTTTGTAAAAAATTTCATTAGGAAGGACTTAAAATATCTTTAGCTTTTAACGAGTGATTTTATTATATATGAGAAATAACCCATCTTTGATTTGACTGCGTGTGTTTTAAATGTTTTTACACTTAAATTATGTGTGCGCATAGCTTAGACCTATTAACCGTTAATTAATGATATACTCGAAATATGTATATATATATATATATATATATATATATATATATATATATATATATAACAAAAGAGCTTATCGTCTATTTTTAATTATTGTTTGCACTTTCTCATTAACATACCATTAATAATGAGCTATACTTAATATATATATATTTATATACACATATATATATATATATATATATATATATATATATATATATATACATATGTGTGTGTGTGTGTGTGTGTATAAAATATTGACTGAGCTATACTCACGATTTCACAGGCGTAGAAATATCTTAATCTTAATACTAAGTAGAATTTACTTTTCCCCTTTGTAATGAATCATTGATATTTATGGTCCGACCATCGACAATCAGGAGTGTCATCGTAATAATCCACTATTCCACATAATTTTTCAAACTAAATTTTCACTAAAATATGATTAGTCAGCTGGTTGCTATCCTTAACTACTATATACAAAGTGGGATTATGCGCGTCAAAATGGATATAAATCGAATATTTATGTAATTATTTATTTTCCCATTTATCCATCGCTTTTCTCTTTCATCTGTTGCTGGGCCATACCACGAATGATATCTTTGTATCTATCATAAATGTTACCTGGATTATATATCTATCATCATGAATAATTTGCCGTATTATTTATCTGTCACTTTCGACTATTTGAGACTTTGAAATAAATTCGTTTTTTTGGTAAATTGGTGTGAATATAAAATAAAGCTGTAAATAGCCAGGATATAATTCTACAACATGAACTATCTAAAGGCGAAAATTTTGAAGAGTAATTTTCAGTTTTAACAAAATGTTACACTTAGTGATTTAAAGTAAAATATCCAATAAAATTGGGTATTATGACAATTTAATACTTAATTAACCAACTTCATATCGCGTCACAAAAACGATTTCTCATCAAGAGCAGTGAACTTATCTGAGTTATAACACAAAAGACTAATCTCCAGAATCGAAACTGTCGAGTAACGTAACCATAGCAATAGCCCTAACGCGCACTATATTTTTTCTACTGCATGCGCTCGGTCCACTACTAACTTTCTAGTCTTTGAAAAATTAAGTTTTTTTTTGTTTTTACCTTCGGTAATAGTTTTATATTTCTAACTAATCTATTGACTAACATGAATAGCCTACAATTTTTTCGGTTCCAATTGAACGTAAAGACTTTCGGTTTTGCCTGATCGGCAGAGCAATGTCAACTAAATAATTCGTAATCGATTGGATGGCACATTCTGGTTTTATAAGTCTTTGAAAATGCACGTAAGTACGTACATATTTAGATATCCAACGACTCTGGCGTCATTCGTGCTTATCTGCTAACGTTTGTTTCGAAAACACTCTTTTAATCTTATTTTTATTGACTCCTCTTGGAGGTTAACACAATATGCGTTCATCATTTAGATTAATGTATTAACTCTTGTGAATAAATCCTTTTTTAAATATTATGAAATTTATTTTTCGCAGGGACCAATCTTTGAGGTTTTCCGATATTAACAAATTGGTATTAATAAATTTTAAATGATTTATCCTTAGCTCTTAACGAGTGATTAATTCTAATTATAATTAATATTTAATTAATATAACAATATTTAAATGTTGCTTTTTTAATTACTATATACTGTTTTTTTAATTACTATATTACTGTGAATTTAGTTAATTGGTTGGTTTATTTGTTAATTATTCAATCACATTGAAATTACAGTAATTTACTGATATTAATTATTATATAGTTAGATTATACCATTTGATTGCTTTCAAACAATTCGCAAGTATATTTAATTACACCAAAAAAAATTCTTGTGAAAAAATTTGTCTAATTATATAAATATGCTTTACTTATAAAGCAACATTTATTAGCTAAGTTATAGAACAAACTGTTTGGTGTGCAACAGATTTAGCCCTTTTGATAAAGAAGGGGCTGAATATAATTAATTTGTGCATATACACGGATTTTAATATTTACTCTGGATTTTTGAGATGCAAATGAGAAAAATATTTTTTTTTTATTAATAGCAAAAGTATGAAATACAATTTGGAATACGCTAATGCTATATTAATCATGACTACTCATTGTTAAAAGTGGAACTTGTTAAGTTTAAAATCTTAATAAAACTTTCAGTCCTATTTACATATGGATCGCTTTCAGATGAGCTCCTCCATTAGTGTCCTGTCTCGATGGCGTTTCCCGTTCCTTGCTCCTATCACATGAAACTAAATGAATTTACAAGTGCATATTTTCCCAAAGGAAGCATTTTCCTCCGCTGAAGTTTGATGTATAAGTTTATTCGTGACACTTTGTACTTTACAATTTTTTTATTATTCAAGACATTTTTACATGGGAAATTCTTAAACCACTTGAGAAGAAATTTCATTCGGTCAACTTTAAAGTTTTTTTTTCAGTAGTGTCCGTTTGCTCGTGGCACTGAAAATGTTAAAGAATTTTGTTTTTAGTCATTAAATTAGATACAAAAATTGTGCGGAAAATTATCAATATTCCCATTTTTCCTTATCGGGACTCTTTTGCTATTCATAGAAAAATAAACTAACCTGGGTTTTATTAAATATTAGATCTGTTTCTATTTTCACAAATGGTCATCGTTTCACAAATTACTCTGCTAGAATTTCAAACCCGCGTAAATGCACTTGCATATCTACTGCTCTCTCACCACCAATATCGACCAGTTAGACCAAATTATTTCTACTGTCCAAACTTTAAGAATGTGAATACCAATCACATTGAATATGACCTTAATCAAATAATTTAGCACTAAACGATTCAAATTATTGAGGAATATAACATAATTCGTGAAACTATATGGGTAAATGTCACGACGGTCTCGCTTTTGTTGCAAAATAATTTCTATTTAAATCCTTTTAAGTATACAAATTTCGTCTTTACTCCCAGTATGAACCCATGTACGTTTAGTAACTTTACGCTCCGAGTTAAGTACTTAGTAAACCTACTTTTTTTCTTATAATTTCAAAATAATTCTAACTCATATACACAGAGTTCTCTATGACTCTGTGTATATGAGTTAGATAAATTTCATTCCCATTAAGAATGAACTTAGATAAATTTCATCCCCACGTCCAAAAACTTTATCACGTATCGTGCAGAAGTATGTATGAATAGATAAAATGATGATGTCGATTACAATCCTCTAAAAAATATCTTTTGTTAAAAATGCAGCTTTTGCCCTAAATTATAATTTATGTAAAAGTAATTTGCAAGATATATTGAAAAGAAACAGACATAATGAATCAACAATAGCATTTTAAAGCACGCAAAAGTAACAACCAACTATTCAAAAATGTATTCAACTCGACATAAAAAGGTTTGCAATAAGGCTGAGCTATTGCTATCAGTAGTAAAAAGCAGCTTTTAACGATGATATAAATACTAGTCACATTCACATGACATTGAATTACCAGTTTCTACTTCATGAGATACTTTTTGATTCATCAAACGCTTGAGCGGTTGTAGCCTTAAGATAACGACGCGATGCCAAAAAGCTTGTTCAGCAATTAATTGTGATTGAAACTAAAGTACCAAGGAATCTCCTACTGTTACCTTGATCTCAATGAGACATCCTTTAAGCTAGTTTACACTAGCTCTCTTTTTAAATTTTTGTAACAATTTTGACGACGATAACAACTCAGATGATTTGAGATCATCCTTTTATACATCCTCAAAGTGTTCATCAACGCGTACAGATTTTACAATACTGATGATAAATACCAACAATGAATAGCATAAATAAATTTTTATGGAAATTAATGAATACGTAAGTGCTATATACAAATAAATTTTAAGGTTTTTACAATGGAAAAATTTCATTACCTTATTTTTGTATGGTAACGTACGAAAGCCAGAGTTTCCCTCTAGAAATGTTATAGTTTCCTGTAGTCATACATTGCAAGTTCTTCTACTTTCCTGTTATTTTCGTCCATAACAATGAAATATGATTTCAAAATGTCAATTCATTTCGTTTTTGTTTCGCTCCGCATTTCTAAATTACTAAGAAAATTAACATTCTGAATTAAATAACATTTCAATCTACGAACGATTTTATATGTCGACCAAATCCGTACAGCATTCAGATTCAATCAGAACATGATCAACTTGGTTCTTGTGTGTTCCATCTTATCATTTTCATGTGAGGTTTAATTTAGATTCGATTAAGTGATGATGAGGAAATGGGTATTTGCTTTATTCGTAAACAGAAAAGAGGCTTTTTACTTTCCCCCATATATTTTAATAGACCTATTTTCCCTGTATAATAATTTGCATGTAAATTAGATATAAAAATTGTGCGAAAAATTATCAACGTTCCCATTTTTCCTTATCGAGACGCATTTGGTATTCATAGAAAAATAAACGCACCTGGGTTTTATTAAATATTAGATCTGTTTCTATTTTCACAAATGGTCATAGTAACCTATATAAATATATATATTTCATGAAAATAAAATTACTCTGTTAGAATTTTAACCTCGTGTAAATGCGCTTGTATATCGACTGCTTCACCAATGCCGACCAGTTAGGCCAAATCATTTTTACTGTCCAAACTTTAAGAATATGAATACCAATCACATTGAATATGACCTTAGCCTAATCATTTAGTTCTAAGCGATTAAAATTATTGAGGAATATGATATCTTTCGTGAAATTATATGGGTAAATGCCACGACCATCTTTTAAGTATACAAATTTTGTACTCAATTTTCCGCATAGAGTAGAATTAATTATTTGTTGCAAATATTTTTTTCATTAAACATTTTACTTTCAATAATTTTAACAGATGCTACATATCTGATGTTTACTAGTATATGTTCGTCGAGTAATATTTATTCCAATTTCGTTTATTTTTTCTACAACGGGTTTTTTTTTGTTTAATCCATCGTAATTATTTATGATGGACTAAAAAAAGCAAGGATCAAAAAATAAATTAGTCTATGCCAAATGTGTTTTAAAAATGCCTAACAAAATCGGGACGTGTCATTTGTGGTAGTGTGACCAAATACAAATTCAGCATTTTTCAAAACTTTAATCCAAAGTTTCTTGCAAAAAATTCTAGAGCATGGTAACAATTAGGGGACCTAGTGATATTTTAGAGATATTTTTTCAAAAATCTATACATGAATAATGCAATATATTAATTGCGCTGAACAAAACTTTTAGTGTTATTCTTTACTAGTTCCTCTCCGGCATGACATTCTATTCCACATTTTCCATTTTTATATTTGATCTGAATAAAACTTTAGTGTTAATATTTAATCGCTAGAACTTCTCTCCGATATGACATTCTATTCCACGTTTTATATTTTTTTATAGAGTCAAAAATGTTATTCACTAGAAATTTCAAATATCCAGTTTTGACGGTTTAGCAGATATGATAAACTATACCATAAATGACTTTTTATAATCTAACAATAAAGTAAACAGTATTTGACGTTTGGTATGATTAGATTCGGTCTAGATCTAAATTCTAGATGTTCTTTTTTGTTACATTTACTTATAAATATAAAAATGTACGCGCTTGCTTCGTATTAACGCTGCTACTGGAACATGCCAGATGAGTTTGTCTTCTTTTCCTAATGTCTCCATTTTAATATTGTTTTTTTTCTTTTGTCTATCTATTCACATAGGAGATCTTCTAAGATCATTTACATAATGTTGAAGGATCCCTGCAAAGTTTCACAGTTATAACTTCTTATATTATCTATTGAATATGGTTAACTGTTTATTATATGTATCATCAACATCCTCTTTAGACATTGCTATATTATATTCTCTCCAACTTTTTCATGATTATTAACTTAACTAACAAGTTCTCAAATGGGTGATGTATATCGATATGTAATTTCCATCATATTATTAATTTATAATTAATACCGCAATATAAATTTTGTCTCCGAAGCACTGGTATGTTTTATTAGCATGAAATTATCAAATTACTTTGGTATAAAAGAGGGAAATTTTAGATTATTTTAAAAAAGGGAATCTAAATATTCTTAGTTAAAAATATTGTCTCTTCACTCTTTTCATTTACTTAAGGAGTATTATAGTTTAGAATGTATAAGGGTGTTACAGTAAACGGTAGTTTAAATAAAAAAGTATGGAGTAATGTCATAGAAAATCAAATTATGGAACAATTATATTACACTCTCAAAGCACTGGATAATAGAGGAAGGGTAGAAGCAGAAATTAAGTATCAGTATTTATTGACAAATTCAGATTAATCATTTATATTCTATAAAAAAAATTAGTTCAATGAAAAAATAAGGAAAATTTTAATGCAAGGGATTCGATGTGTATTGAGTGTTATCATAATTACCATTATAATCGAGTTGAAATAAGAAACATTTTAATCAAGCTAGTCAATAATAATAATAATAATAGATAATTAAAAGATTTAAATAAAGTATTCAAAATAGTAAATAAGTTAACCTTAGATTCATTACAGAAACTTTTTTTGGTTTATTTTAACTTGTGTAAAAATTATTCCATTAGCACGATTTTCCTAAATGTTTACTTCTCTGAGTATGCCTATATATATTATTGATTTTAGTAATGCTTCTCTAAAAACTTTTTAATACATTTAGTCGTGTTGTATTAAAGGGTTTATCTTGAAAACTATTTATATATACAATTTTACGTCTAGCGACAAGTAAATTATTTCGCATTTAATTTTGAATATCTTGATTAAATTTTTTGTATTTTCAATCAACAATACTTTTAATGCATTACGAAACAAAGTTTAACATTATATTTATTCACATGATTTTAGTTACCTAACTTATATTTGATTAAAAGAAAATGTAAGAGTGGAATATGTGAACGTTTCGTCACGAATAAAGAATAATGAAATATTAACTTAGATCTAATTAGATGGTAGTTAATCAAATTCTTATGTTTGTCATCCGAAATATTGGTCCATATCTTGCTAATCAAGATATCTTGCGTCAAGAAAGTGGCGAAACATAAATGGCTAGTTATGTTGCTCGAAAGTTGGATTCGTGATTATTTATTTCTTATTTATTTCATTATAATGATATGATCTTGCTAATGCCAAATTTAATATAATTATTAAGATTGTATTAATAGTGAGTTTCATAGAACAATATGCCCATCAGAAAAATTAAATTGGTTTCCTGCTGATTTGTAAAATAAATAGCTTGAAATATTTTTTACATCTGAGGAGTATCTTCAAAACCACTATTGAATTCTAATGAAAGTTTTCACAAAAAAAAGAACATTTGCAGAACACACAAACGCGCGTGCACGCGTACGCACGCACTATATATATATATATATATATATATATATATATATATATATATATGTGTGTGTGTGTGTATTAAAATATCTGAGATAAGGTAAAAACATTCCTTCCCCGCCTCAAAATTACATTTAATTAATAAAGTGTTTTGCTAATTATTTTCATTAAATTTTAATTAATTCTTTACATAGTAAATGGGACGATTATTTCTGTAAACTAAAAAAAATATCAGGCCTTGGATTGCGAAATATTCAATAAAAAATTTCGTTAATATCGAAGGGCATAATATTATAATTAAAGGCACAATATAAGCATTTGCAATGATACATATCGTTGTGAAAATCAATGTTATATTGATTGTTTTTAAAAAAAATTGGAAAATTGAGATGTGTGAACAATGTTATATTTATAGAAAATGAGGAAATTACCGAAGTGTATATATAGTGGTAAAATATGTGTAAAACACATATTGTGTACACACAGCCCATAAAACAAATTAATTCTTCACGTTTAGTGAAGTATCCTTTAAAAGAAAACAATTTTTTTAAAAATTTTTTTTTACTTTTTATTTTTTTATTTAATTTTTCAAAAGGTTTTCAATTTACGTAAAAACATACGTCCGAAAGTTAAAATAAATAATGAATTATACATGTCGAAACACGCACAGAGTGGAGTTATTTAATTGTCTCCTACTACTCCTGAAATTGCTGATACAAGTTAAACGAAATAATTTCATTTGAAAAATCTAGTGAAATACTGATCAAACTAAGAATTTTTTCATACCTTTTAAATCAATTGTTGAAAAATTACAGAAGGAAATATTGCACGTCACTATGACGTAGAAATTGAACCAAAAAAAAGAAATTGTACACGAAGCCTTAATTTTTCAGTTTGAAAAATATTTCTTTTTAATATTTTGCTATATATAACCCGGAAATAACAAAGCTAAAATAATTTTTTTCTTAGCATAGAAGTGATAATTTAGATATACCGAATAAATGTAAAGAATTAAAGGCTACTTAACGTGAACTACAGTAGATATAACAAATATATGTGTACATTTTCATATTTATGTACTTATTGATATAGCAAGGGAATGAAGGAATAAAGCCTACACGTAGTCACATCGGCTACGTTAAATAGATTTTTTCTTTGGTAATCCCGAGAGTGTGATTTTATTATCCTAAGTTAGGTAGGTATTACTAAAAATCCAGTCTTAACAATTTTATTTATGAAATCATATGTCGGAAAGTAATGAAGAAAATAATTAATTTCCTTTAGGAAAATTGCCGGTATTAGCTGTATGTGCATAATGTAGTTATTCAAACTTGAAATTTACCTCTTTATCATATGAAATATTGTGGATCTGATGCAATACCGTTTCATTATTGGTAGAGGATATTTTAATTACTATAATAACACCTTCATTATTTACAAATATTATCTATTGTGATTGAACGCCTGAGAGTGTAAGACTATTACGTAAACATGATTTTGTCTATTTTAAATCACTTCGAGCTTTTTTAAAAATGAGATTAGAAAATCGTACGCGCTAAAAATAAGACTTAGGAAACAATTTGTTTTTTCCTAAGTCTTATTAGAAGTTTCTCTGGGTTTTTTTACTGTATATCAAAATGAAAACAAAAATCAAAGTGTACAATATTAATAGACGTTATTTAAAATTTTAAATACTTATAAATCATTCATTTTTAGGCAATGGACTCGATATCCAAGTTTTAATATTATATGTAAAAGGTGATTCCATTCTTTACACCTGTCTGATGTTGACTTGAAAATATGTACAGAAACAAACTTATGCAAAAAGAGTAATTGATCTAAAATATTTGAAATTATTTATCTGCTTTTATTACTATACATTAAATACTACCTAACTTTTTTTGTTACTCTCTCTCTTTCGCAATAAAAAAAAATATCATCCCATAAGTCCGCTTACGTTATTAGAGTAGTCTTTGTTGTGATGTGGTAAACAGGAAAATAGGCAATTTATGTCCAGAGTTTTTAAACCCTAATTGATACGCAACGGTGATATAAAAAAAAACGAATAAAATGGTGTTATTTAGTAAAGTGTCAATTTAATTACTATGTCAAATAATATTATGCTTATGATATATAATGTACATATGTACATAATAGTCACACAACACCTGCTCTCGTTTAAATTTCTTGGGAATAAAATTTAATGGTAATTAACTTGTGCTACTTCGTAGATGCGGTGCTATTTCATATATGTAGTTTAGATTTTAATTGAGAATTGTTACAAAGTATTTAATATATTTATGCATAGTAGCCACTTGTGCAATCTATATCTTTATAGTAGTTGCGTCAACCTAATGAGAAAATTCATAACACGATATTCTCTAATTTTATGGAACCTTAAAAAAAGGTCTGTACCTTTTAAAATTATGGAATTACAAACTTTTCTTATTTTTATCAATTAATCAATTAATTTTTAATACATTATTATACTCTAGCTGGACTGTGTCAGGAAAGGCTGTCATTCAAATATATGCATAAAAAACGAATTTAATATTTTACAAGTGCATTCCAATTAAATCGACGACTTATGTCTGTTTTGTAAATCCCGTATGGTTATATAAATCTTTATTGCTACGTAACGTACGTAATTTTATACAACGTTAATATTTTCAGAGTCAATCTATATATTTGCGTTAATCGCATCACACATAGAATCACGGTAAGCCTTCATTGACAGTTTAAACGTGCACTCGTGACTTTCAATTAAATCTCCTCAAATGAGTATAATGTTATAAAGTAATTATTGCAAAGATAGTTACATTAGGAACTAACCTAATTCCAGATAATCTAACCACTGTATATAATTAAATTGGCAAGCCTCCAATCCGTACTTGATTTGGGCGAATGGGTGACTCGAGGCTGCCTCGTTAATTGCGATGTTTCGATACTTGCTGACAGGGGGCGCCCGGAGGCGAACGATCTGGAACTTGCCAATGGATTTAATTATGGTTAAATTTGTAGGTGAGGCTCTTTGCAATATAAAACTGTAGCTGGTGAAGACGAGTGTCAAATAATGCACTGCTTATCAAAAGTGGGCTTGGGAATTTCGAAGACCTTGTCACGAAGTTGGGCGGTCGTGAGAAATGAGTTGAAGGGCTGAATTTTGATTTAATAAAATTATTACATAAATATTTTACAATTTCTTTATATATAACCATGCATGTATTTATTCGTAATAATATATATAAATATTATACCATTTATTTATAGATAAAATTGTATTTATTAATTTGTAACATCGATCCTTTAGATACTCGTAGGTGTTAGTAAATTCGTAGTCAAATCCAGTAGTAGCATTTTTTTACAGAATACACCCCCCCTCCCCTGGAACTACTTAAAACCATTTACTATTTAAATTAATTTAAACATACGTTTAATAAATTGTTTCTATTCCGTTGCCAGTCGATAAAACTTATTTTTGAGCTTATTATATATGATCATTTGTTAAGTGAATTCTCCAAAAAAATATCCTATTATGAATACTCTGAGGTGGAAAAGTTTTAGCAATTTTACTATATTTCTACCTATAGGACATAGAAGAAATTGAAAACATGGATCGTCCGAAAGTATATATACATGTATATTGTTTCTTTCGAAGTCTTATCAATTCATCTAATCTTGACGTATCGCCACCCTCCGTTATAATAATTACATTATAAAGTGTGAATATAATTTGTTCATATTTTGATTTCTAAAATTATTTAAGTAGTTTTTTATTTTGTTAAATATTCTTATAAATAATAACTAAAAATTTACAATCACTCTATTTTTCGAATGATAATTAGAATAAAAGTTTATAATTGGCAAGAGAATATTAGTTGAAATTTTGAATAAAAATACGTTTTGTAGTAATAAAAAGTACTTTGTTAATAGATATATTTTTGTGTATCACTTACATAAAATTGTGGAAAGGTGATTGTGAGGGAATACATAAGATTGTTTTTTGCCCGTTTTGCATTCATTTTACAAAGTGCAAAAGGTGAATTTCGAAAAAATGCTAGTATCACAGATCTCTCGACTTTTGAGGTGCTTTCATTATATTTTCCACTAACATGGTCCTCAGATCAGATCACCCTAAAAAAATGTACAGTCAAAATTCACGTATAGTTTGTTGACGGAGAAAATTGATATGTGTGTGTGTGTGTATATATATAGTACTAGGTGACCGAGCGATGCCCGGTGTATTTCGAGTTCCCCTTCCCCTTCCCATTAATTAAATCTTATGAATTTATGTGTCTCTCTCTTTTTACTGTCGCTTTTTCGTTTCATCGACTTTCAAGTCACAACGATGCTAAAGAAGTTTTCACTTCAAAAATTGGAACATGGCTTAAAATATAAACATCTTTTCTTTAATTTTTAGATGTGTGTAAGAACTCAATTAACAATTTTGTCTGATCGGTTTTTAATAGATATAGGTCTAAATACTTCAATATTTTTTGTTTACAATTTGAGTTTCTACACCTTTTATTAAAATTTTTAAACGATTTTCCTATTCATTAGGAAAAATAAGTTTCTGGTTGTATTTTTTTTCTTTTCGACCGGGAAGTGTGCATATAGTTATACAGGGTTTCCAGTGGCAGATTTCAATGTTTGAAAAATTGTAAAAAAAAATACCTCTAATACAAAGTAGGTTTATTTTAACTTTATAATAACAAATGCGGATTTCATTTTTTAAAAACCACGTTTTCCAAATGGCGGCCATCGAGTCTGACACACTCTTCGAGTCTAGCACGCATGTTTTCAAAAACGCGTTTGCAGTGCAACTGGGGTATCCTACTGACTTCGGCTCGAATATTTTCTTTAAGTTGGGTCACAGTGCTCGGATTTGTTTTGTAAACAACGGATTTTAAGTATCCCCATAAGAAAAAGTCACATGGGCTTAAATCGGGTGACCTAGGTGGCCACGGCACGGTACCGTTTCGGGATATGTTTTTTTCTGGAAATAACTGCCGCACTGCATTCATGGAAGTTCAGCTGTTGCCCTGTCCTGCTCGAACCATGTGTTTTGGTTGAAGGATGGACTATTCTGTAGTTCTACTCTAAAAAGTTATTTAACATCTGGGCATATCTCTCCGAATTCACAGCTACAGTTTGGCCACGTTGATTTTCAAAGAAATAAGGCCCTATGATTTCAGATGCAGACATTGCACACCAGACTGTTACTTTAAGCTTATGTAAAGGCTCTTGATACATTTGTCTTGGGTTGTGGACATCCCAGTAACGAAAGTTCTGCTTATTCACATATCCTCCGATGTGAAAGTGAGCTTCGTCTTCTTAAACAATTTGAATTTTATATGGATGGAACTTGAGCTTTTCTTGCATTATTACCAATATTGATGAACGTGTAGGCAGTGATAAATGGGGATTTTCAACGACAGAAACCATAACACGCTCGACATTTTCATCCGTGGCTACCAATGATGTAGGTCCTGGCCTGGGCCTATTTAATTTTGATCCTGTAGCTCTGAATCTTGCTACCCATGACTGAATGAGGTTGATCGATGGTCCATCACGTAATCGACGAATACTGTAACGATTATTAAATCGACGGCGTGCTACAGACAGCGAAAATCCACTCAAAATGTACGCCTCGACGGCAAAAGCGCGGTGCTCTCCACTTCACTGTTCCATAGCTACTAAAACATCCGCACCGCTTCCGCTTCTAACGACGCCCCCCGCGCCCCTCTTATGTGTTGCGTTCAGAAACTATGTTTGTTCAAACTTTGAAATCTGCCACTGGACAACCTGTATAAGAGGTAAATTAATAAAGACCTAAAAAAATTTGTATGCAAAAAGCAACTCCTGGATGTTCAACCAACATTTCAGATTTTAAAACTAATTTGCCTTTATTGACGCGAAGTCTTTTGAATTAAAAACTTTTTCGAATAGTTTATTAAGATTTCCATTTGAATAACAGGAGCTTTCTACAAACTTCTATTTCATAGTTGAATAAGTCAAATATTTGCACTAGGCTGTGTTAATACAACAAATACAATAGACGAACTTTAAAATAGGATGAAGTGACTTTGGTATTGGTCTTTCTAGTCTCTAAAAACAGGCGACGACGGATCAAGCAGTGCCCTCCTGTGTAAAAAATTCGGGCCGGTGCCGTGTTGCTGTCGGTGAATTGTCGAAAAAGCTAAATGTACACTATTTCGTCGCGAGGAATAAAATTCATTGACATATAGCAAATCGTATAGCTTTATTCTCTGCTGCCAGTGAAATACATTTTATTCACTTACAATATATTTTACGTGGCATATCAAATGGTAATAGGAAAATAAAAGTCTGTAATTATAAAATATTACAATTTTCTCCTTTTACAAAAAAAGAACATATCCGTTACTCTACTACTATGATACTACGCTTGTATATTTAATTGTTTTCACTGCTCAAGTGTGGTCAATATTACAAACATAAGTTTAACAACTTAGTCTGCGATATTCAGAAATACACAAAGTTACTTCATTAATTGTAGAAGCAACAAAAACAAACAGCATTACAAAAGACATAAAAAAACATAAAATTGATGTATGTGTATTGGTTCACTGATACAAACTTGTAAAATATTCAGTGAATTTTTAGAGTTTTGAAGCATTGTCAAATTAACAAAATGCTGAAAGCGAGTAAATTCGACGGAAAAAGTAGTTGAAAGGGAAAAATACTTTGATAATGAGATGAAAATGGAATAGCAAAAACCTTATTTTTGTAAATAAATATGTGTTCAGATATTTACTCCAAAATTAAAGCTCTAACCTTTTTTTATAAAGTATCGCATTATATCCAATAAGCTTTGATAGCATATACTGATACATTTTTAAACAATTAAACTGCAAGTTGCCAACACAAATCTTATTTCGGCAAATGTTATTACAGAACTCGGTAAATAACCATTTCTTATTCATTTCGGTATATTTGATAAACATAAATAATATTTTTTTGAAATTGAATCTACGCACCTTTTGTATTTAAGATATATATATGTCTTGTAAACTTCAAACGGTCATGAAATTTTTAGTTTAATGAGAGACAAATTTAAATTTTTATTACATTCTCTTTCTTATGCTAAAAGCATTTTAATATAAGCTAATAGCATTTTAATATTAGTTCTTATCTCATTATTTTAATCAGGATTATTATCAGAACTTGCTGCTATAAGCTAAAAAATAGTATTATTTGCGGTTCTTGCATAACCTAGATCTCAAAAAATTAATAAAGCAAAAACTGAACAAAATAAATGCAGGGTTCTAGTATAAGGATATATTGAAGGCTATTTATATATGTTGAAGGATATGTTGAAGGTAGATAGCAACATTGATAACAACATTTATTAAATTTTGGTCTGATCAAATCTTTGATCAATCGTTAGCGGACAATTAAATCCGTGTCTACTTGATTATGATTCGAGAACTTATATTACTAGGGTACATAGATTTCTATAAAATAATTATTGTCAAAAGTACCTTAATGTAGGGGACGAAAAGTAGGGGGCATATGTTAATTTTTCGCAGAATTGCGAGTAGTTAAAAGCTGGAGAAAAGGACGAACCTAAACTTGACATTAGTCAAAATATTTTTTAGGTGTCGACAGGGTATAAGTGGAGTTACTTACCGGCAAATCGTTTCAACTAACAGTAAAATTATCAGCAATACTAAATGTGAATGACTGAGTAACTGTAAAAGCAAAGTCGTTGCCAAATTTCTTACAAATCAAAGGAACTTTGTATTTACCAACCCAACGATGCACGATTCCCAAAAGAGACGCTCGAAAAACTACTTGTTCATTGGATGGAGTATGTTCCTTCACCCACCAATCTCGCTGGTTCTGTCAACTTTGAACTATCATCTGTTTTGATCCCTGCTTATTTATACGATAACAAATTTAAAGGTAGAACCTTAAGACCATCTGCGGCCTTAAGGTTTTAGCAAGATATTCATTCGAAATGCCAAAGAATTCTACAGGGAAAAATGCTATCTCCACATACACACTGGCGATAAGGGTCAAATAACGTGATTATTATATAAACGAAGATTGATATTATTCATTTTATATAAAAGTAATTTTTTTAAAATAAGCTTTTATAAACAGTAACAGGAGTAATAAAAAAGCCTGTCGAGCTATATATATATATATATATATATATATATATATATATATATATATACGTATATATATATATATATATATATATATTTATACATATATATATATATATATATATATTTATATATATATATATGTATATATATAGATATATATAAATATATTTATATATTATATTAGTTTTTCACAACGTACATATATTGCCTACTAAACCTTACGCAGGCGTAAAAACCCATTTTTGTTTTCAAAAAATATAAGATCTACGATGATATAGTTGCTATAGTTTCCTTATATTCTTCTCTTGAGATTTTAGCAACCCTTTTTCGATTTTAGTCCAAGTATTTTTGGAAAAAGAATGGGGGAAGTGTGGTATTATTTCGTATATTAATGGAATGACTTTAAATAAACAATTTAAAATTATGAAAAAACTATTGGGTTATGGCCTTTATTTATCCCCTCTTTAATTTTTATAAGAATGTTTTCAAAAAGTAGTAAATTAGGTATATGGGAGTTAATTAGATATACCAAATTTAAAGTTTCCATATTGCATGAATTCCAAGAAAATCATCTGTGAATATAGAAAAACGTTGATATATTGCTTACCATACCACTCACAAGCGTAACAAATGGCGCATATTTAAACAGTTAATATATCTAGGGTTACCGCCATTGTTTTCCCATTACCTTAATGTGGGTTTCTAAAAGTCGTATTATTTTCATAATTTTAGGTTGTGTAGTTTTGGAAATAGATGGGGAAACATATTATAGATAAAATTATGCAAAAAAAATAATTTTGAGACCCCTGTAACTAACTCTTCCAAATGTCCCACTACACTGAATATTGGACGAATTTTTTTCGTGCACTTCATTTATACTCTGTAAACTTTTCAACTGAACATTTTTGAGTTTTAATTATTAACATATGTGCGGGTTAATATGTTTTATTATTATTAATAATAAAATGTTCAAATAATTTCTGAGAAAATCAGCAGTGACGGAAAGGACGTGAATGAACTTATAAGGAATCCGTTTTTCCTTTTGCGGTACGGAACCATCACAATTACAATAAAGTTTACTTTCACAAATATATTCTTAAAATTTGCCTCACTCTGAGCTTGGTTTTCTTAATGAAGCTTTCCTTAGCCATACTCATAGTTTATTTAAATGTTTGACTTCATATAATTACATATCCATTAAAAATAATTTTAATATAAACGTCTTGTATACTATGTTAACTTTAAATAAATGGATACAGAGAAGGAGAGAGCGCAATGCTCTTTTAATATTATGGAGCCAGGCAGTAGTAAGATCTTTTCGTTCCATCGTCAAACGAGCTTAATAGAGCCATAATAGTGCATCGTCATAACACTTACTTATATATGCACAATTTCAGCTCAGTTACACATAGAAAAGTGGATCAAAATCGAATAGTAAGATTTTATTAGAAAGAAAAGCATTTAAATAAAAGATTGTGGAAATTAAAATTGTTTAATTAACTAAGATAGTCAGTTTATTACTGAATAAACAAATATGAAATAAAAAATAAAATAAGTATCTAATATTGTATAGGTACAATAATTAAAACAAATCTATGGACAGACTTTGAAAATAAAAGATCGATCGAAGAAAATAACAAATGATCGTTCTAAAGTGTGATGACAACCAGATGTGAGCGTTAGAAACAGGTCCAAATTTCACATAACCATTTATAATCTATAAATGACGAGGGAAGTTTACATTGGATATTACATATTTTCTATGGAGAAAAAAAAACTATTTCACTTTATACCATACGTTCGATTTTAAAAGAGGTTGTTGTTCTATGAATGAATGTTAATTTTCTGCTAACTTAGCAGGCAAATATGACCGGCTCTACCGATGACTGACCAAAACACATAACTTACATGTTATGGCCAGTGACAATCGGCTCGTAAAAATTTAGTAAATGAAAATAATATACCTTTAAATTTCAAATATTCAGCTTACTCATTCTACTTACCTAAATAAGTCGAATTAATATAACTGTTAATTTTCCACCAAGCTCTAAGGTGTGACAAATCGTCGAACAATTTTTGACGAAATTAATAGAATGTTATTTGAACCTTCCCGTGTGGTATTTTAATTACATAGAAAAATTGAGTAATTTCTAAGAGAATACATAAACAAATGTTCATACAATGTGAGCATGGTCTAAATAAGTGTTGCATTAAGCATATTACGTTTGGTTTCATGATGCTCCGGGAAAAGGCAATGCCCCAATTTTAAATGACATACTAAAATTATTAAAATGTCATAATTCATTGTTTTAATATTTTTTTTTAAGTTTACTGCAAACTTATAGCTATTGTTTCTATTACTACTATGGATACAATCCCTAATAACTACGCTGAACTTAATCCTCTAGATAAGCCAGCATGTCTTGTGATATCGAGGTAAAGTTATTTATTTTTTACTGTACTCATACAGTAAAAAATTAATCACATAATCAAAAATAAAAACACACACAATAAAAACAATCACACCATAATCAACACATCAAAAATAAAAACAATCACACCATAATCATAATCTCGACATCTCTTCCGCCACCCAAGGCCGACTTCTGCCTCGTTGTATAAAAATGCGCAATTTGTTTCAGTTTTGAGCGATACATACCCGATTTCTATATTTTCCAGGAAAATGAGTTAGGTATTATTATATGGTTTCTAAAGTACTAATAATGTGAAAATTATGAATAAATTGATAGAGCTATCTCGGAAAAAAATTATATTTTAATTATTTTTTGTAAGTAATCAATATTCTCAATTTAGAAAAAAAAAATACTTAGATACTCAGGTAAAAGTCCCATTACATTATTTAACAGAAATCAATACTGTGATTTAAGCACCAGACCGGGCGACGGACGCACAAAAAGATATTTTCAATGTTAGGTTCTTCAAATTTAGCGTCATCGTAGATTGCTAGTTTTTATTTTGAGCAATGTTTACAAACAAAAATATGAACAAATTAAATTTAAAAATATTGAGGTGAATATTCTAAAGACAGTACGTCAGTTAAGAGGAATTGATATAGAGGATGAAAAAGCAATATATATATATATATATATATATATATATATATATATATATATTTATATACATATTGGGAAGATCCCTGTTTTCAGTTTCAGTTATACAGTTATACATCTTTCCCACATCAGAGTGGCCTTAATATCGACGTTCAGGGGGAATTTTTGCTAAAAGTAAGACCATATTCCATAAGCTCAGTGTAAAAATGTATTATTATGATTATGGACTAGATATAACTTGTCAAGTACATGCTTAAATAAATCTAACTATTTAAATAAATATAACATATTTCTTTCTTTCAGAATAAGTATAACGGAGCTTGACCAATATGAACTTTGGTTGGTAGTGGTAAGAATTTGTGAAATAGTTTCAAATGGTGTACTTACTGGCTTTACTGCTTCGATGTTGATCAATTAGAAGGTCAAAATTTTAAGAAATGAATGTAAAAAGAAATTAAATTCACATTACAAAGCGATTAAAGTTGGACATCACATATATTCAAATAATAATTTATTATACAAAGTGTAGTTTATGCCTAGTAAAAATTTATAGAGAAGAATCTACGTATACCAATATCCCTTGGAAGTCATCATACTTGATGAATTAAGAAAAGCTATTAAGGGTAATAAACCCTTAATAATTTTTCTTAATTCTTCTATAATTGTAATAATTTTTTAAGAAAAAAATAAGAATATTTTTTTTAGACCTCAGGAATGTTCGATACTTGAATCTTTTTTCGATGTACGTGTCTACCTTACTCTATTTTAAGCCTGTCTACCCAGTTTTACCCAGTTCGAGCAAATTTACAAATAAATATATGCGTGGCTATATATTAATAAATGATAATTTATTTAAATAACAATTATATTAAACCAAATTTCAATCCTTCAAATCTTTTAAATTTTTAAGTCCACTGTTGATAAGCGCTTTGATATTAACTTCAGCACCGGCCTGTCTTCACCAGTATCAGATTGATGTTGCATAGAGCCTCACCTACAAATTTAACAATAATTAAACACATTGGCAAATTACAAACCGTTCGCCTCGGGGCGCTCCATGCCAGCAAATATCGAAACATCTCAATTAATAAGTGATACTCGAGTTACGCAAGCGTCCAACCCAAGTATGGTTTGGAGGCCCGCCAATTAAATTATATACGGTGGGTAGATTAATTGGAATTAGATTAGTTTAGTTCCGTTCCTAATGTAATCGCATTTGTAAAATTGCTCGATAATATTATATCTACTTGTGGGCGGATTCAATTGAAGTTTCGAATGTATGTGTATGCAAAAGTTAAGGCTTACACCGTAATTCTACGTGTGTTTCGAGATAACGTAAGTACATGAATTGACAGTGCTAATAAATTTAATGTAATAACCGATTTCATTTAAAGAAAATTTTTTGTAATAATAGCCATCCATTTATCGCCATCAAAAATTCTGAAAATTTAACACATGTGTAACATTGTGCAAAGTGTCTTACATAATGCAACATATAAACTTTTAAGAAATTAAATACAAATATGGGATTTACACAACTAACATAATTCGTCGATTTAATGAGAAAAAAACTTGTAATGCAGTTCGATGGAATTTTTTCGATGGAATTTTTGCAAAAATTTGGAGAATAGTATATTTCTAAGACCTGATAACACCAGCTGGTGAAGAAATGAAACCAAAATAAGAAAATTTTCCATCTCCATAATTAGAAAAGGCGAAAACTTTTATTTATCATTATCTCTAAGCTAAAGGATACAGAGTTACGAGTTTTCCTCATTAGATCGACGAAATATACTCGTATTTGTATAGTTGGTAATGCCAAAGCAGTTTACTACTTTTAAAGATATAATGTGCACACTTTGATATAACGTCCGAGTATATTCAACATCCTGCAACGATACTGTTATAAAGTCTGGATTAGATATGTTCCATCGAAGGAGTGGCTACAGGTTAAATATCATTAAGTTTATGTTTATAGGAAGCTGAGATGGGAGCAGACGCGGTGTGAAGGACGACGTACATACATTACTGACATACATACAATATTGTATTGCTGTATATGCAGTATTGTATTCATGTACATACAGTATTATATGACGTCATAATCTTAATTTAATTTTTTATTATGGTGAAAGTTAAATTTAATTTTTTTATAAAAGTTAATGCTAAATAATTCATAATCATACAATGATTTAAAAACTATAGAGAAAAATTACTTATTATCCTGCGAACTACAACGCATTGTGATAGTATGCAGGGGAGTAGGAAAAATCAATATTTTAAATTTTTTTTCTGAGAACGAGGAGAGGGGAAGAATATAAATTCTACGTAAAATTAATTGTAAAATTAAACAATTAATTTAACATATTTTAGACCTTTTTTCCTCAGTTCGATTATTTACATATTCTCAAGCAAGCATCGCAAGGTATCTAGAAAGAACTTATATTTTATACTGATATTGGAATTTGCATAAATGATCCATGGTCTAAAGATAATGACTCATTACTCATATGTATTTAAAATTTATATTAAGTACAACTGATGCTATACATTTTAACTTTTGTTTTAATTTTTTAACCAATAAAAAGTTTAAAGAAGTATCGAACAGGTATTAATTTTGGGTCCACGATGGGCAAAATTTTACTTACTTGATGCTGGGATACTTTATATATGTTATAAATAATGAACATTTTATTACAATAATTAAAATGTCTCCTACCTATAATGAAACGGTCTGGCATTTGACCTACATAGATACATTCGACAGAGAGATAAATTTCGAATTCGAGTACCTACCGCTAATATTAACAGTATACAGTTAATATTGACGGTCATTTTAACGGAAATTACATCAATACTTAAATATAAATATTAAACTGAGTTATTAGATGTAATCAAATCACATTGACTTAACCAGTGGTTGAATATTTATTCTAATTTCTATAGATCCCCGCCATGGCCTATAAACTAGATTATCGAATAAAAAAAAGAGATATTACGGATATCGTAGCCGCATTATATAAACGATGTACTTTTATTTTCTAACTTCAACAACAGGTAATTAAATGTAAATACGTAAGAAAGTGTTATTTATTTACACTGTAACATATAGTTACGTCATGTTTCACTCATAATTTAGTAGTCCTTTATTACATGCATTCATTCCTACATATATATTTTTTAATAGATTTTATGATAAGATAAACATTCTTATGATTTTTACATATCCGTCCGTCTTTCCATCTATTACACAGCTGCACAGTTATTTTATTTACAGATCTACATAAATTAATTTTGCAAGTATATATTTCACATGCAAATCTAAAGTATTACGTAGCAAAATATTAAAAAAAATGTTTTTAAAGAAAAAAACAAAGTTTCATTCATCATGTTTTCATTCATAAACCCAATCTAATAAATATACATAATGTGAGAGGTAGAAAACTTTGTACGAAGTTTTTCTAGGTGATGTGGAAGGTAGGAAACCTGAATTTTCAATCATTGTTTGAAAAGTCTAAAAAATTCTCTGGTTAGGATTTGATTACAACCTTCAAATAAAATTACATTGGTTAATTTTAATCAATCGGAAATGGATAATTATTTTAAATTTTTTTGTAAATACCTTGCTACGTAATAATATTATTACCTAGCAAGATATTAGAAAAGAGTTTTTTAAAGTGAAAAGTTAATACTTAATTTATAATTATTTTCTTTTTATTTTTAACCCCAGTATGTGAAATATTAAATTTTACATTTATTTGCAATATGTCCTTTCCCAAATTTCTCAGCCGTCTGAAAAAAAAAATTTGATATGATTAGATAGATAGACATTTGTTTAGAAATTTCAAATGAAATTATTTCGATTGAATCAATTATTTCAACATAAATAAGGAACTCCTTATTTACATACCTCTACTTGTGCATTCCATTCCCACGCATTATTTATTTATTTCAAGTTTCATAGGTATGAAACTTGAAATAAATAAATAATGCGTTGATAATAACAATTTTTCCTTTTAAGGGTGCTTAATTGAACGTTAAGAGTTAATTTGTTATATGTGCTATGTGGTTATTAGATCACGGTTGCGCATATCCATGTTTTCTGAATATATCCTCGTCATGTATGTGCTTTGATTATTTCATCTTACACAATTAAAACGTCGTTTATGTATCATAATTTTCGATAATATTATAATTTTTCTCTGTTTTCTTATTTTTCAACCCTTAAAAACCATGAATGTAACGTTTTACTTTTACAATGATACAATTGGATTTCATGATTTTGTAAATAAACCAAATGTTTTCTAGACATTTACTTCTAATTTATGGAAACAATCCTTCTATCGACTATGTAAAAAAATAATCAAAATATATTAAGACTAATTATAACACCTATTATTGATGTAATAACATTTTGAAGAATAATTTTCATTCAACCTTATCATATATATTAATACGCTAAGATGTTACACTCCCTTTTTAGAAAAAACCTCACAACTAATCCACATAAATTATATATAATTTTATAGATAATTGCTTGCTCTACCGGCATCCACAACTAAAAAATGTATTATTGCTATTGTTTTTGCAAATTAATTAATTATTAAAATTATATACACAAAACAGCAATGCTGCCATCTAACGGCTCAACGTCAATATGATTGACGGTCGGTAAAATTTTTGTTTAATTTCAAATCCACTCACGTATAAATAAAGTGGCGCTTTAGCTCAATGCTTTTGATACTTGCGCCTCTATATGTCAATTTTAGTAAAATATTTGTTTGATCTGTCATCTGAGCTTCATAATGGAATAAATAATGCGAAGACTTCGCACGGGTCACGCTAGTTTTATATATTTAAATATACCATTGCAACTTCCATAAATCAACTTCACTAATTGACCTTTCAATAAGCACAGCTTTAAATTTAATGAATAACGTGCTCTTTCTCCAGTGAATTTGGTTTACACCGAATTTGATATCGCACAAGATTTTTAATAAATTACAATTATTAAACTGACTAAATGTTACGAAACAAAATATATTATAAATGTTTCGTTTTAACCTTACAGAAATTCCGCTTATTGCAAAAAAGTCCGCAGAATTTGTAAAACGTTTGCACAGCATTTTTAACCTTAAAATGAAATTTATCATAACATAAGGCGCCTGTGTTATTTTAGACTAGCTAGAATTGTGTTCAAATAGTTTGCAAATATGTCCTCTTTGCGATAAACAACAAAATTGACTTATTAAATTGATTATAATGATTAAATTGATTGAAAATTAATTTTCTCATAATTTGTATGCAAATGTGTGCGGTGTGTACGTGCGAATGTAAATTTTATGCATATATGTGTGGTGCCTACGTTATATGCAGTTTGTGTTTGTATTTGTGACACCGACTGTATCTATTTTTACGTCTATGTCTAGGATGTATCTTTGGTGTACATGTATATATGTCTCTATTTCTATTGGTGCATCTTATTCAAAACTTTTTTGGGTTTGTGTAAACCCTCATAAGAATAGTTTGGCAAGATAAGTTTTTAAAGGTACTCCTTGAACTTAACGAATATTCTAAGCAATTTATTTTAATAATCAGCAGATCTTTGATTTGTAATTTTTATAATAAATGAAAATTTGCATAAGAGTAAAAAAAACTAACGAATAAACTTATTTAAATGTTAATAAAAGCTCTTTCCTAAAATTAATAGGTGCAGCATACTCACAGAGATCATTTAAACAATTCGTGCTAATCGAATCATTTTTACACGAGTTAAAACCAAGCAAAGAAAAATTATTGTAATGAATAAAATTTTGTTCTGCTCACCATTGTTAAACTTCCTTTTTTACCGAAGTATGAATGTTTTATTCAGTAATTTTAACGATATAGAATACTCTTGACAATACATTTAAAAAAAAAGTTATAATAAAATCAGAGCTGAAAGTGGCGAACTAACATTTAAAAAATCTGCAGTGTAATGAACTTTTCTTTAATAAAAGGCAATCAATAAGAGGGAAAAATTTTATTTTTTTTAATTTAAGTTTATTCGGTTCACAGAGTATAACATTGAATTCTTTGAATTGAATTTTTTAAATTTTTTAGTCGACTAATTTTTGTTAATGAAAAAGATACACTTAATTAAATGTGTCAAAAATGTGGACCATCAATTTTTACTTTCAACCTTCTACAAATTTCTTCAATTATTTCATATGTATGTACAATGTTTTCATTCCTTAATATATAATACCAGTTAAATTTAACTAAATAAACAGAACATATGTGGAAACCAGTTGTTATTATTATAAAGAAATATATATTCTCCCGTTTTGATACAATTTACTTAGTTCACACTAAGCTATTAACATAAAAGAAACAAAATCTAACTGAATATAATGGAAAGTAGCAAATTAAATTACGTTACCCATTTTGCTTTTTAATTAAATGATACGATATTAATAAAACGTCGAAAGGAACGTTTAACAGCGATGAAGAAAAAGGGATGACATATACAATAAATGGTTATCAATATTTAATATACATACGTTAAACAAAAGGAACCATAACTCCAAAACGTCAAAAATGTATTAGAACTTATTTTACACTTATAGGATTAATGGAAATGGTAATTGATGAAAAAGAAAACAATAATAAAAAACGGATAACAAAAAATGGGTGTTATTTACATAACTTCTAAGCGAAGTAGCAAGCACATATAGTTTAGTATTTATCAGTAAATGCAACAAAGGAAATTTCTCAGTTCAAGACGACGTGATCACAATAGACTTTGAATACAGAACTATTCATTCCCAGAATGTTATGCTCATTTATACTATAGCCCTTTTATTCATCATAGTCGATCTAAAATATAATGTCTCGAAACCCAAAAAACTGGATATTTGATATTTCTACTAATAAAGTTGTTAATTGTAGACAAAAATGAAAAATGTTAAATTAAAGATGATATTGGAGAGAATCTCCAAAGAGTAAATATTAATGGAAAAATTTTGTTAAGGTCAAACAATTTATCGCATTATTCGCATATTTATATTTTATTGAAAAATATTGCACCCAGGCCTTCCAATTGCTTTACCGTTTATTTTATTTTTCGCAGAAAACTTTGGATTAAACATTTCGAATAATATTTTCTTAGATGTTTGTTGACACAACAAATTACAAGTACAGATCGTATAATATATTTCTGGAATAGTTTTAGTAAAGGCTAATTTATTTCTTGAGCATTTTTCATTTACAATTACTTAAAATTCTCGGTAGAAAAAAATTTAAAAAATTAAAGTGAATAGTATTAAATAAACATAAGACTCTAAGTATCAGACATAGCAAGCATTTAAATCATTGAAGGATGTTCTGTTTTAATGAAAAGAATACGTGCAAAAAAATTAGTTGTATTCCATACAGCATAAACAAATTTAGTGATATTTATAGGGATTTGAATATAAATTATTTTTCAACAAAAGCAAGACCTATCTCAAAATCATCTCTAATATTTCTCAATAATCCTAATCATTCAGGAATATATTGAATATATTTGGCATTAATTTTGTAGAAATTCATTATTCACGATTAAATGAAACTACGTGATGTAGTATTATTTCTACTTTCTTTAATTTCTTTACCACGACCTAGGTTTCATTGTATTACAACATCTTCAGGTGGGATATTAGCGAAGATCTTTGCTTATATCCCACCTGAAGATGTTGTAATACAACGAAACCTAGGTCGTGGTAAAGAAATTAAAGAAAGTAGAAATAATACTACATCACGTAATTTCATTTAATCGGGAATATATTATTTGCACTATATTCTGCCTTATTGGTATTCATAGTCGCACGGGGATTCGTGTTCATTGATAATGAATGGATGAAGATAATTTGAAGTTCAGTATCTTAGGGGATTTATTTTATTTTCCTGAAATACAGTTTTTAAATAGGATGCGATCGTTCTAAAAAATGGAAACGGACCTCATATTCAATGAAATCCATGTGCATTTTTTACTATGAATGGGAAATGCGCCCTACAAGCTTAGTATGAGCTAATCTTAGGCAGGACTTTAAATATAAATCAGTAAACAAGACAAATTGATCTTTTAAAATATAACAGTGAAATTAAAACATTTTTTAATGAAAAAGTGGATATACATTTACTGACCATCATTTAATTAAACCTAATTAAATCTCATATGAAGGTCACCAGGTGTTACATATAAGAACCAAGTTGTTCATGTATTGATTATTTATGAATACTGTTTAGATTAAACCGATGTCGAATCGGTCATACTTTCAAATGTTAATTCAGAATGTCGATTATCACATTAACATAAAAATATGGAACATATTGGGAAGAAAATAACTGGAATATAAAAAAGCTCAAAATAGAGAAATAGATGAACCTCTGAATATTTTCAAAAGGAGGTTCTATGCAACCATGCACTGTCGTGCCACATTCAATAAATTAAAACTTCCTCGATTTTAAAAACTTTAAATTGCATCCATAAATATGACTAATTAATCCATTCGTTTCCATAGAACCTTAACCATGTTCTTCATATACGCCATTTACCTAATGAATGTTCAAAAATAATATAAACATTTTACTAAGCGTATTTGATGAAAACGTTGAGAATCTATAAAATAATACTATCCGCTCAACTGAGTTATTATCGTCACAAAAAATTGGGAGAATGGGAAAATTAAGCCAATTTAATAAAGAACGTTTCATCGAGATCAAGATAACACACATCTTCTTAATACATTATTTCCAAGCGCAATTAATTGTTGAATAAGTTTTTTGTTATCTTAATGCAACCACTTAATCTTTTGATGAATCAATAGGAGTTTTCTTTAAGTAGAAATGGATAATTTAATGTCATTTGTATACGACTTCTCTTTGATATTATCATTAACAGCTCCCTTTGACTACCAATAACAATAGCTCAGTCATAATGCAGACGTTTTGATGTCGCGTTTAATAAACTTTTTGAATTGGTCGCTATTAGTATTGCCTGCTTTTGAAATGCGGAGTTCTTATTCTCTTTCTGTAGACATCTTCTAGATTACTTTGGCAAATTTATATTTTGGAACACAAGCAAAATTTTTGTAGTGAAATATTTCAGAGTACTGTCACGATACACGTTAATATATTCGAACATATAGAGACTTCCAGGTATCTAAATTAGAATGATTTAAACATTTTAAAATAAAATAAAAGTAAATCTTATTTTTTATTTATCTGAAATTAAATTTTCTAAAAATCAACAGATATGCAATGTATTACAAATTTATGTATTTGAGTTAAAGTAATTTAGTCAATTGGTTTAGGTTTATGTCAAATATAAAATCATATAAAGGATTTTTTTTTTAAAAGTTATAAACGTTTTGAATTTTATCTTAAAAGTTGTAATCGATTTTTAAATAAACATTCTCTGTTTTGTCGTAAAAAAATTCATAAAATTAAGCAATATGAGTAATAAAGTAAGTACGATACTTAACTGATTACTCATATTGCTCATTGGGTAAACATACACAATATGATGTTTGTTTAATAAATAAATAACATTGATTTTAGAAAGTTTGACTTCGTAATGTCAATCTCATGAATATCTGGATAAGTTATGATTTTTTCAATAATATCATAGATCGTCGATAATAAATATTTCTGCAGAATCTTGTCTTGGAAATTACTTTTATTTTGTAATATTTAACGTTAAGAACCACATTCTGTTTTTTATTTGATATAGTATATATTTAGATGTAACATACATAGAATAATGGGCTAACTCCTATAATTTAATGAAAATATGCTTTCATTTAAAAATATTAATAAAAAGAAATAGCATCACATGCTTTTATACTTTCAGTGAGGTAAATAATTTTGGATACCGATACATATGGGAAAAATACCTTTAAATATGACAGAACTTTTTCTTCTTATTCAGATATATTTACATATCCTTCACAAAGTTTTAAAGTAAATACTTTTTTGGATAGAATCGGATATGTTGAAAAGGTATTGATATCAGTCATACAAAATAAATTCCATATGTTAACAGGGTGTCGACATCCGCCTTGGAGGTATTAAAAGTGTCATCTGTGAATGAAACTTCTAAAGTACAGGGTGGGCATGATTTATAAGGTCACGAATAAACTTTCTACATCAGACATCGGTGAAAGAAAAACGTCGACTCACGACTCCTAATTGACGCTTCCGATGAGAAAATATGCGCGGAAAAAGTCATTTCTTTGCGTGTAACAATTATGAGGATACTAAAGGAAGAATCTGCCGGAAAAGTTTCGTATGTAAAGGGGACTGAAAGTTTGTTATGAAGGCAACTAAGCAAGTTCGACTTTAACAAGGAGTTGGCTTGTTTCATATAGTGTTCACAATTAAATGAAAACACGTGATGTAGTATTAGTTCTACTTTCACATCACGTAGTTTCATTTAATTGTGAATAATGAATTTCTACAAAATTAACGCCAAATATATTCAATCATATAGCGTTATGATTTTATCATTATTAAAATTTTGTTTCGTCACGTATATATATTTACTCAAAAAATATTTTTTTTCGCTTTCTTGTACCTTGAAGAGCAAAAGTAAGAATTAGAATCATTGGATACATATACAATATGGTTAGTAGCTTTCTGATTAAAGTAGCTGAATCTATTACACACTAAATAGTCTGTTCTATAACTTAGCTCCTTAACACTTCTTTATTGTTAACTCACACGAATTAATTAGGAAATTAAGCTGCGTGTTGTGTAAAACCTCAGTCTTATCGATAACTAATTATTTAAATAAAAATACAAATTAAAATATTATAAAGAAAATTAGTACTTTTATTTAGAATAAAATAGTACATTAAATAACCGCGTTATTAAAACGAACAAATTGAACAAGATTCCTTCTCTTCTTTAATTATGTTCATAAGCGACATTGTACTGTAAAAGTTATAACAAATGACTAGCATTTTGGTGATTTTATATTTTTCAGTGTGCTTTTATTTCGTAGTTACTTGAAATCGGTTCTATTTTCTTTGTTAAAAAGTTTTTTCGGAACAATTCTTTTTTCAGACACTCAACACGTAAACCGATACAATAAAAAAAATTAGCGAAAATTGTAGAACTTTTAATACTGATTAAAATAAAAATTTTGAATTGTTAACTTCACTAAATATTTAGTAGCAGTTTTTGGCTCCTTATTTCTCGTAAAAGAATAATTTTTCAAAATAGTGTTTGTGACATAATTACAGGAGATACAGTGCTCTACCAGATTTCTGAGTGTCCTTTTAATGTTTAATGTGCAATTTGCGTAATTATTTATAAAAAAAATTATTTATTATTAACGATAACAACCCACAAAGAGCAGGTTTTATGTTAATAGTTGGATCAATTAAAATCGAAAATACTGCGCTTTAAAATTATTTTGTCCTTTTTGGCATAATATCAACATTTCACAAGATATTTAGTTTTAAAACTTTAATAAAGATGGCTGATTTTTGGTTTGTAAATTTCTCAGAAGGCAACTCTTACCAATATTGTAAAAAAGTATTGGAATAATTATGCAAGAAGTACAATTAGTCTGAAATATAACGTTTGCAGAATTTTATGTTAATGTTACAAATTTCATTATTCTATATATCTATATAACAATTCAATATAATATGGCTGTTAAACAATTCTGAAAAACTTACCTATTTTTGCTAAATTTTCTTTATTTAACTTCAGGTATTGTTCATGTTGTTTCTTTTATATATGGTTACGAAAATATATAATATACATAAAGCTATAACAAATATTCTGAAACGCTCAACTATTTTCATTACACTTGGGTTGTTTAACTTTATACACCGTGCTCAATCTTATTATTTTTGTTTTCTTTTGATTGCGAAAATATTGCGAATTAAATTATCCCTTTCCTTATCCCTTATCTGTTCACATTAGTTTACCTTATCCGTTCTTTTTTATATTTTGGACTATTGACTCTATTCTCATGTAAAATAATGATTTAGAAGCCTGTGAGATTTTTATATTTTTAGGATTCCATATCCTTTATTTTCTATATACTGTCAGTACACCTATATCTAAACCTCTAGCTCGTAACATGGAAAAGCTATATGAGAATTAAAGTTAATTAATATAATTTATTAATTCAGCCCAAATCTGAATATAGTACTCAAAATGCTGTCCAGTTCCATTCTGAAGGAGTAATTTTGTGTATTAAATATAAGCTGAAAGTAACGTCTTCTTCTGCTTAAGCTTTATAGCTTATGCTTAAAAAGATGTTTTTCAGTAGAGTACGTAAAGTTTGAATTTTCTCTCCTAAAGTTATGAATTTAAGAGGTTTTAAGGAGTATGAATTTAAAAAAATAAACCATTATTTACCATGTTTATTTTGTTAACTTGAAAATATCACAATTAAATGAAACTACGTGATGTAGTATTATTTCTACTTTCTTTAACCACGACCTAGGTTTCGTTGTATTACAACATCTTCAGGTGCGATATTGGCAAAGATATCTTTGCCAATATCCCACCTGAAGATGTTGTAATACAACGAAACCTAGGTCGTGGTTAAAGAAATTAAAGAAAATAGAAATAATACTACATCACGTAGTTTCATTTAATTGTGAATAATGAATTTCTACAAAATTAACGCCAAATATATTCAATATTTGAAAATATCATGTATTTGATCAACAAATGATTAGATGATATTCATATAATTATTTAAATAATTTGTAAATTATTAATAAAAGGATATTAAACCTGTTTCATATATATATATATATATATATATATATATATATATATATATATACATATATATATATATATATATATATATATATGTATTGCTTAGATTTTATTACGGCATATTGAGTTGAATATACTCGTCCATTATACCGTAAGTGTGCACATTATATCCTTTAAGTCTAGTTTGCTTTGGCGGAGCCAAATATGCAGCTAGATTTCATTGGCCTAATGAGAAAACTCGTAACTGCATATTCTGTAACTTCGGAGAAACTCAATAAATAATAAACTTTTTTTATTTTTGTTTATTTAATCTTCACTAGCTGGAGTTATCAGGTTTTAGATGCATATTGTTCTTTAAATTTTGGCATCGAAATTCTATCGAAATAATTTTATTCCACGGCGTTACAAGTTTTTTTTCTAATTATGCCGATAAATAATGTGCATTATGTAAATTTTATATGGTTATTTAAAACCTTAAATTTTTTGTGTGCTATATTATATACGGAACTTTACACAGTAATACACATATGTTAAATTTTCAGAATACCGCCACGAACGTTTATTCATGGCGTCGTAAGTGTTATAAAAACTCGTTCAAAGATTCCCCCTTAAATCAAATCGATATTATGTTCAAATGATTGGCATTATCAATCCACGTATTTATGTTACCTCGAATCACACGTAGAATCAGGGTAGGCATTAATTCTTAGAATACACGCACACCCATAACTAATTAAATACGCCCCTAAATAGATATATTATCAAGTAATTCTTACAGAGGTGGTTGTATTACGAACATAACTAAACTAACTGAATTCCAGGTAATCTACTCACCGTATATAATTACATTTACAGGACTCTAAACCATACTTGAGTTGGGCGCTACCGTAACCCGAATCTCGCTCATTAATTGAGATGTTTCGATACTTACTGACAGGAAGCGGCAGGAGGCGAACGGTCTGAAACTTGCCAAAGTGTTTAATTATCGTTAAATTTGCAGGTGAGTTTTTTCGCAATATTAAACTACTGCTGGTGAAGACATGCGAGTGCCAAAGTTAATACTGAAGCGCTTATCAAAAGTGGGCTTGGGAGTTTAAAAGTTCCTGTCACCTAATATTTTTTGACCACCAACCAACACACTGAAAGTTCCTGTCAGTGTGTTGGTTGGTAGTCAGAAATAATTTAAAGGGTTGATCTTTGGTTTAAAAAAAAATTCATATTTAAATATTTCATAATCTATTAATAGCTAACCATGCCTGAATTTATTTGTAATATTGCTTCAACTAGAACTATCCTATCTTATGAGCTAACATAAGGTAGTGTAATCACGTATATAGGGAAGGAGTTCAAGTAACCAAACATTCCATATATCCCTTCAGACTTTTGCAATATGATAATAATTAGAAAGAAATGATTAAGGAAAATAATAAGTACGATAAACTTTCAAGAGATGTGTGTACACTTAGACTCTTCTCTAGATATGTGTCTGAAAAGGCGTTAACAACCAGTTGTGTTACGAGCTATTATTTGTATTTTAATCTGAATCTTATCTCCTCTTTTGCCGACTTTTTTGTCGACTTTTTTGTTTTTTTGTTGAAAAGTTTATCTAAATCTGACTGAATCCGTAGACGGATTTTCCAGTTAATTGTACTAAACCATGAACTACTCTAATTAGTAATAAAAACAAGTTCCTAACGACTTAGTAATTGGGATATTCTTTAATAATAGAAGACTTTGATAAACTAATTGACTAATTTGTAAGTAGCAAAAGCCAGTAAATAACATTTATTTCAACATACACCCCTTCAATCTGATCAAAGAGCCCCTACACCCACGCAGCAAAGCTCACATTTGCCAAGCTCTGTCTTACATATTTTGATATATTCTTCATGAGTTATACCTATTCTATAACCTGTGTATTAAATTTACTTCCAGATTACAAAATATAATTTAAAAAATGATACTATTAAGGACTCTGTGGAATAGTTTAAAAAAATTCGCTTACCAAAAAAAGATTGCGCATACCAGGAAGAGACAATAGGAGTCTTTCCAGATATATATATATATATATATATATATATATATATATATATATATATATATCTGGAAAGATATATATATATATATATATATATATATGTATATATTTATTTATATATATTTGGAAAGATCCCTAGATCCCTATTTTCTCCATATCGATTCCCCTTATTCTAATACAGCGCACATTCCGTTTGCGTATTCCCGATATTATTTTTAAATTCAATTTCTTATATACTTTTTATACAATTAATTATACCTTCGTTCATTTAGTTAAAACTTAGCTCTAAATAATAACTTGCACTCTACGACGAACACCAATTGTCGAGTTATAATATTAGTAAAGGTTTATAATCTTCAAAAGAATGTGTCAACCATAGACATATTTGCATCAACTATCATTCTCATTTTAATGGAAATTTATTTTGTCAAACTAAAATACTTTGGCTACGAATGAAAAATACAATTTAAAAATGTCTTTTTGTATGTCCGTTACCCGGTCTGATACGTTATATATAAATTTTATATCTGAACGTTTGTTATAAATATCTAGAGACTTTTTAATTTTTTCGAACAAGAAAATATCTAGTATTAAGGAAAAATAATGAAAATATAAGTTTTTTTGGAAATAGGTTCATTAATTTTTTTCCAATTTTTTACATTTTTAGTTGGATATATTTGGCGTTAATTTTGTAGAAATGCATTATTCATAATTAAATGAAACTACGTGATGTAGTATTATTTCTACTTTCTTTAAGTTCCTTATCACGACCTAGGTTTCGTTGTATTATAACATCTTCAGGTGGGCTATTAGCATCTTTCCTAAAGCAGGGCTTAAAGAAAGTCATTTGAAGAAAGTAGAAATAATACTACATCACGTAGTTTCACTTAATTGTGTACAACAAACCAAACAATAATGCCTCACTTGTTTTTGCAAAAAAATCTAAAATGGATATGACTCACAGAAAACTAAAACAAATTGCGCGCTTTCATACAACGAGGGCAGAACTCGGCTATAGGCGGCGGAAGGAAAGTGTCGAGATTACGCATATCTGGTATAATTAATGGGGTATGAACCCAACAACACATTACCTCGGCATCACAAAATACGTTTGTTTTTCTGTAGGACGTAAAGTTAGTGTGGCTTTAAAATACAACTTCCATAGAAGTAATATAAACTATATATCTCAGTTTTCAGAAAACTAAAAAAAAGTAATTAATGACCCTTTATTAACATTAGTACGTGAATTGAAATTGGGACATTACCATTTTCCAGAACATTTTGTACCCGATTGTAAAATCCTCGATGCAGTACTTACTTCGACCATGATCATACTTCGTGAAATCTTTTTGCATTTATTCTGTAATAAATAACTTATTTTTGCATTAAATTAAAATAATTTACGAAAAATTCAAATAATATTCTAATAATTTCTTTAAGATTTGCCTGATCATTCGTCACAGTAATCTTATAACTTACTCAATCAAATAAGTAAGCTAAACATTGAAATTTAAAAGGTGTATTAATTGGATTTATTGAACTCGTACAAGTCGGTAGCCGCAGGTAATACATTAGTTGTGTGTGCCGGTCAGACTTCGGTCAAGCCAGTCATATGTGCCTGCTAAGTTAACAGGAAATGAACATCCATTCATTGAAGAAACTACTTCTCTAACGATCTGTCGTGTAGTATAAAATATATTTTCTTTTTCTCCATGGAAAATCTGAAATGCTCTTGCTTTTTCTCTCCACATGTCTATTTATAATTAACATAACACGATTGTTTTAAAATTATTGTTTAATGACGATATAAATATATAAAACTAGAGTCTAACTTTATATATTTACATAGTCATTAACATTACATTATATTACATCATCGTATTTAGTGTTTCTAAGCAAAGTTTTAGTACAAAAATCTAGGTCAGAGAGGGAAATATTTAGCACGTGTAATAGTCTCTTAACAAAATAGTACAAGTGATATGTGATTAAACGCGGGCCTTGAAGTACTACACTTTGGTGGATCATTTTTCTAACAGTAGTATGTATTCTTTTCAAAAATACTGGACATATACTTTTAATGTTTATTACCACATCATAAGTGTCAGTGAAAACAATGCTTCACGAGAAATCTTATTAGTGAATCTGAGCACGGTAAAAATTTAGGAATTTATTAAGTAACTAAATACTCAAGAACAAGTTTTCTAATATTTTATGAACAGGTGAAAAAAAATCGTTAATTATAAAGAATTTTTATTGGAAAAGGTAAGAAAAATAGAGAAGATAGAAAAGGAAAGAAAATTAGTGAGCAATCTTATAAATATGAATAATTACAATGCTGTTTCGAAACATAAAATATCAAAGTCCATAAAATATCAAAGTTCAATCCGATTTAGTAAGAAATTTAATTTCTAAGCCTAATTAGTGATAATATATGGAGGAAATGAAATATTTTCCATGGCAAAAAGTAGTGTAAAGCGACTAGAATATTCAGTGCAGATATGAGTATTTAAAATTGCCAATTTAGATATGGAAAAATTTAACTGTAGATATGCTTTTGAAGAATGCAAAATTAACTTTTGAAATTTTCTTTCAAAAAGTATATATTTATTTCTAGTGTTCAATAATTAGCTTCCTTAAAATAAATTCAATGCGTCAAAAAGGATAAATTAAATCCTTATAAGGTCACTCGCTTGTGAATTGTCACCATTAATGAACTTAGGACATGAGTATTTCCGTGTTACGATTGGTATACCAGAAAGTACCATTATTGCTAAATAATACTGCAAATTAATTGAACTAAGCAGTAAGTATTCGTCAGTATTAGTGTTCCGCGCCTCAAAAGTAAAAAAAAGAAAACGCTTATAAGATCGTTTATGTGTTCGTCCATCGGTCCCAGCTATTTTTATCGAGAATTATTTGACGTAGAAATTGGAAAATTAGCAATGTATCTTAATAGTCGACACAAAATATTTCTAAAAAATATACTCTAAATGAGGCAGTCCTAAATTTATTAATAAAAATATTCAAAAAATATGTTCACCTTCCCCCTAGTTCCGTAAGAAAAACAATTTTTCTATAAGAGTAGTTATATTGTTCCTCATACTATATTGTGCCCTTGAACATGAAAACCTTAGATACAATAATTTTCTTACAATTTTTCCGCATATTTTGAAGGAAAATTTCATTAAAATTACGTAGTGGTCGTTGGAAATCTCGTCCTCTTTTTAAACAAATTGGAATATTGTTATAATATATGATTTCATTTTCTTTAGAGGGTTAATTATTTTCATATTTTATTTTAAAAAAAGCTGAAAAAAGTTATGACTTTTCAATACAGATATTTTAAATAATTTATTGGTTTAATTCAAAGACATTTGGAAAGCATATTGTTAGAAGACCGATAAGATGGTGAACGTCATAATATCATGTACATAAGTTTAAAATGAACCAACCAAACCAAACAAAAACACAAAGAATATGCCTACTACTAAATGCCTACTTGTATACATCCCTTGAAATTGTTGGTGCAAGTTAATTCAGAAATCATTTCCGTAAATATAATTCTAGTGTTTAGAAATCTTACAGATTTTTCAAAGCGATGTCTGGAAAATTAGAGGATGCGAGGGTATATTTCATGTCGCTTTGAAGATTAATATTTAATAATTGGTGCTTAAATATGAAAATGGTAAAGAGAACTTCAATTTCACTTCGAAACACTTTTCAATGTTATTGAACTCGATACGAGGTGCTAAAAAATTCTCTCTCATTTTCCAGGTTTGGGGATGTATATTAAAAAAAAATTAAAATTTACATTGAGATAGAAACTTCAACGGTGTGACCGACAGACGTACGGATGTAATGAAACTATAAGAGTCTGTTTTGTCATTTGGCTACGGAACCCTAATAATTTTAGGTTGTCTATAACTTATATATATCGTATACAAATAGATGTATAGATGCACATATATTTCTAATAAGCTTAATGTACTTTAGTTAAATGCCTGTTACTAATACTTTATTTAAAACTGTTGCTAATATATATAAATTATTTAAATAATTGTATGAATATCATTTCATCACTTGTTGTTCAAATACATTATATTTTCTAGTTCATAAAATAAACCCGGTAAAAAAGATTTAATATTTTTATATAGCTATAAAACTTAAGTAGATAAAAAATTACTTTCAGCTTCCATTTAATACACATAATGACACCTTCAGAATAAAATTAGACAGAATTTTAACTACTATATTCAGTTTTTGATCCAAATAATAAATTATATTCACAAATTTTAATTTTCACATAGCTTTCCCATGTTACGAGTTAGAGTCTTAGACATAGGTCTACTGATAGACAGTGTGTAGAACATAAAGGATATACGTATGGATATGGAATCCTGAAAATTGTATTATATACATCCACTTCATTATTTTACATGAGAATAGAGCAAATAGTTAACAATTTAAAAAAAAATGAGTAATAGACAGAGAAAAACGGAAAACTAATGCGAGTCATTAATTTAATTTAAAGAAGAAGAAAAATAATAAGATTTAGTATGGCACATAAAGTAAAAAACTGAAATTTACTGAAAATAATTGAAGATTTTGTTGTATTTGTTATAACTTTAAATATATTGTATATTTTAGTACACAAAAATAATATAAATAAAACAAACAGCACCTGAAGTTAAATAAAGCAAATTTATCGAAAATAGACCAAACATTAAAATGACACTCAGGAATCTAGTAGATCACTGTATTTTCCATAATTATTTCACAAACACTATTTTGTAAAATTATTATTTTACGAGAAATGTTGCGCCAAAGACTGCTAAAAACAGTTTTTTCCATTTATAGCATTATATATTTTCGAAGGTAACAATTCAAAATTTTAATTTTATTGAGTATTAAATTTTCTACAATTTTTATTAAATTTTGTTTGTGATATCAACAGATGTGTACTGAAAAATCTTTGTAACAAAAGGAATAGAACCAATTTCAAGTAACTACAAAATAAAAGCACACGAAAAAATATAAACACCAAAATACGAGTAATTTGTCGTAACTTTTACGGTACAATGTCGCATCTGATCATAATTAAAGATGAGAAGGAATCTTCTTCAATTTGTTCGTTTCAATGACGCGATTATTTAATATTTTATTTTAAGTATAACTACTAATTTTCTTTATAATATATTCATTTTAATTTTTTTTAATAATCAGTAATCGATATGACTATGTCTTTACATATTATGTTGCTTAATTTCCTAATTAATTCATGCGTATTAACGATAAAGTTGCATTAAAGAGCTAAGTTATAGAACATATTGTTTAGTGCTACTTACCGTATTGTGTAAATATCCAAGGATTCTAATTCGTACTTTTGCTTCATGGCACGAAAAAGCCAAAAAAATATTTTTTCAGTAAATAGACATATAACGAAACAAAACTTTGGATAATAATAAAATCGTAACGCTATATGAAACCAGTTCACCTCTTGTTAAAATTCGAACTACCTAAGTGCCTCCACAACAAAATTTTCAGTCCCGTTTCCATACGAAACACTTTCGGGTAAATTCTTCCATTTGTATCTTACCTCGGCGACATTTCCCATTCATCGTACTTATTACACGCAAAGAATTGACTTTCCTTGAGCACATTTTCTCATCAGAAGCGTCAATTAGCGTCGTGAATTGACGTTTTCTTTCCGTCGACGTTTGATGTGGAAAGTTTATTCGTGGCCTTGTGAATTATACCCACTCTGTACTTTACAAGTTTCATCCACGTGAGGCACTTTTAATACCTCCAAGGCAAATGACTGATATCGACACATTTTCAATATATCCGATCTTCTCCGAAAAAGTTTTTATATAAAAAATTTGTGAATGATATATTGATGCACTTGAAGAAGAAGAAAACATTCAGTCAATTTTAAAGGTATTTTTACCATTTGTATCGGCATTCAAAATTACTTACCCACTGAAAATATGAAAGTATATGATTATTTTCCTTTATTATTATTATTTTTAAATAAAACCAGATTTTTATTAAAAAATAGGAGTAGGCTCATTATTTGAAAGATGTTATATAATGTATATAAATAAATTTGAAAAAAAACAGAATGTGGGCTTTAATGTAAAATATAAAAAAGCAAATTTCGAGAGAAGATTTTGCAGAAGTAATGACTATAGATCAAGCCTGCTCAACCCCATGCTCGCGGGCCACAGTGTGGCCCGTAGACGAATTTTAAGTGGCCCGCGCAAGCAAGTTATAAAATTCCCGCCAAGGTTGCCTGCCGCGGAAAAACCGAGTAAGTAAGTACCTATCAATAGAGAGTACGCGCTCGTACTTACAGTACCTATTTTTTAATTATCTTCCTTGAAAGTGAAGTATTCGTATTTTTTATTTTATTGATGTGGGACTGGGCCAAAAATTTGACATACCTGATCAGTTATGTGTTAACATTGGTTTTCAAAAGTATGTTATTCATTATTAGTTAATTTAAGTTTTCATATTAGGGACCTATTTTTAAAGGAAAATATAAACAATATGTGGTTTGTTTCAGTGTGGCTCACAGCAAACCAACTACGTCGAAGTCAATGTGTTTTTTTCATAATGAACGGGGACATAAATATTATTTTATTGCAGTTAAGGCTCATAAACAGTTCACTTCCGACTATGTTTAATTTTATAAGGGGATTCAAAGCAAAATTAAATTTATTTTCATTTAATTTAGCTACAGAAAATACTGACCTTTTTCCCACAATAAAACATTTGAAATAGAAGCTCTAAGTATGAATTTAAAATTAGATGCTTATTACAGTTGTTTGAGAGCAGATTTTAGGACTTTGACAGTAAAAAAAATGTACAAATTTTTATGTATTCTTTCAGATTCAGTTTGACTGAAATAATTAGTTATCCCGCCAGTACTCAATTGGAACTCGTTGAGCTGCAAAATCAGTATGCGCTAAAAAACCTTTTTGCAGAAAAAGTGTCTCCGAAACCACAAAATTCTTCAGAAGATTTTGAAGATTTCTAGAAATTAGTACCAAAAGAAAAATAAATAACACAGGTCACTAACTAAGTCACATATTAATGACTTATTGTTACTGTTAACTCCGGATTTGATACCTAACATAATAAAATTGTTACAACAGAAACGATATCAGAAATCACATTGATTGTATCAATAACCTACCTTAAATTTTATTTAGATTTGGATTTTAACTTCATTTATTACGTTCCATCTTGTTTCTTTATTTAGCATAAAATGTTCTTTGTTTTATTGTTATATTATCTAATAATAAAAAATAATTAATTATATTTCATAACATTGCATTTCTCATTGCAGATGTCCTAAAAGTAACTAAAATAGAAATAGTCAGAGGACTGCCAAAACGTTTGAATCGTCTGTTTGGCCCGACTACTATAAAAGTTGAGCAGCCTTGCTATAGATAATCTATAATATTATTGAAAAAAATAGTAAATTAAAGAAATATTCATGAGATTTGCATTAAGTGTCAAGCTTTCCTAAACCAATCGTATTTATTAAATAAACTAAAAAATAATAATATGTGTCCACAATTAAATGAAACTACGTAATGTAGTACTTCCTTCAAGTACTATACCACGACATAGGTTTCGTTATATTACAACATCTTCAGGTGGGCTATTAACAAAGATACCTCTTAGGAATTTCAACAGTATTTATATATTACACAAAACAATAGCGGATGCCGGGTTCGTGCTGGTTTTCCCACTGCTTACCTTAGTGAGTTTATTGTAGGGGAGCGGTGTAGTTTTTATTATGTTTGCGAAAGTTTTACAACATACAAGTATTTTAGTGAGGGTAATTAATTGATTTTATATTGAGATTTTACTACCAGATACCTGTCGAAATAACAAACTAGACACGTCTCAATTTGCAAAACACCTCACTGAAAATAACTATCACCCTCATACCGACAATGTTCCCTATGTATTACAAATAAATACAAAAGGCAATAAACTCAATAACCTAGAAACATTAGAAATAAACATACATAAAAGACACAACAAATTTCATATATTAATTGAACAACTAAATACAATATCATCACCCATACTTAATATTTTCTAGACATAATATGGACAATATTGATTCTGCAATACACTTCTAATTGTTTCAGCTCAGCTACACATCTAAACAAAATATTTTAAAAAATATAAAAAAAATAAAAAATAAAATAGAAGGTATATATAATTAGTAGTATAACCTTCTTCTAACCATCAGATACCCTTGCAATTGTATAAAAATATTACTGATAATAATATCCATGTAATTTTATTACATACACGAGAACATATACGAGATATAATAATATCAATTTAATTTATTACCCTCACTAAAATATTTGTACATCGTATAACTTTCGAAAATATAATAAAAACTACACCGCTCCTCAATAATAAACGGACTGAAATAATCCTAACTTAGATACATGCAATTCTCTTCATATCCGAATACGTTAACGTGAATCCTGAGAGTTCTCTGAAATGTTTTAAGTCAAAAATGTAGCTTTTGTTTCAAATTACAAATTTGCGAAAATAATCTGCAAGATGTCAACTGAAAAGAGAAATAAATACTTTGCCTTTCAAAAGCAGGCAATACTAATAACGAGCCATTCGAAAAGTTTATTAATTCGACAACAAAACGTTTGCAATGAGGAAGAGCCATTGACATTAGCAGCCAAAGGCAGCTTTCAATGATAACATCAAAGACTAGTCACATTCAAATAACATTGAATTATCAGTTTCTACTTCACAAAAAGACCTATTGATTGATCAAAAGCTTAAGTGGTAGCCTTGAGATAACGACGTGATGCCAGAAAGCCTGTTGAACAGTTGATTGCGCTTGGAACTAAAGTACCAAGGAGACGTGTTTTATCTCGATCTCGATAAAATGTCCTTTATTATTTCGGCTCACTTTCTAATTTTGCAACAATTTTAGCGGCGATAATAACTCAGTTGAGAAGAGATCATTGATTTAAACATCTTCAAGGTTTTCAACAAACATGTTTACTAACATTTTTACATTAGTTATGAACATTACTAGACATGAATAGCATTGGTAATTTTTATGGAACTTAGAGGATTAGTGGGTCATATTTTCAAATGCTTTTTGACACTTTTAGAAAGACTAAAGTTTTATTTCATTATGTTTGGTACGACAGTGCAGTTTTTTCCTTACTTCCCGTTCTTTCCTTCTATCAATAAGTACTATGACGTTACAAAGTTAACACAAGTTCCATATGACTAACATTTTAAATGAATATGAGTTAATTAACATTCTGGATTAGCAATTGAACTTATGAACCATCCCAAAATCGATTAGATCGAATTAAAAGATAATCAACTTGTATATTCTGTATATTATTTGATCCATTTGAGGTTTAATTTAGGTCCAATTTAATGACGGCCAGGAAACGGATTTTGCTTTTTTCATAAATACAAAATAGAATGTTTTACTTTAAATTTTATATTTTAATAGATTTTTTTCCGGTGTAATAATTTGTATGCGAAATTGATAAAAAAAAACCCATGAAAAATTATCGGTTATTAAGATTCTAACTTACTGCAACACATTTGCTATTCACTGTATGAGAAATTTTATATTTTTCAGGTTCTTGAAAGTGTATGGGTAATGGTTACGACGGGTCCCGTTTTTATAGGAAAATAATTTATATCCAAATCCTAACAAGTGCCAGTATTTTTTAATCCTTTTCTGTGTGGAGTTGAACAAATTTTTGAAATAAATATCCTTGTTTGCTTTTCTTAGAAAAATAATTATTCTTCTTTGTTTTCCTTAAAAAGTGTCTTTCAATAATTTAACGGTTTCTGCATGTTAGATATTTACAGTTTTACGTTCATTGAATATTATCTACTCTAATTTCATTTATTTCTGTCTTCAACGAGATTTAGGTCATCATAAAAAACAATCTTCGATAAAAACAAGTATATATTAAAGATATTCTAAACGTACAACACCACAGTCACCAAATATCTCCTAAAGTATTTTCCAAAATTTTTAATTGAAAAATTTTCAGCGGAAATACGGAGAGCGAAGGAAAAATGCATAGGAGCATGCGGCATTTATTATTGAAAATAGATATATTACTCTTCGGAGCTTGTCTCCGTTATTACATTTAGTTTGACACTTTCCATCTTTGTCTAGAGTTAAAAACATTGACAAGGAAATATTTATTTTCCCGCTTTTACGGGTTACGAGGTATTATATTTCATGACGAGTAAGATAAACAAATAGACTTTAATCTAAACAACATATAATATCAGATCGCCTAAATTTGAACCGTTTCCATTGCTAATAATTATGAAAGTGTACGCAATTACTTCTACTTTTTGCTCTGCACTAGTCATAGTATATTATGTTCTAACGGGCTAAATCGATAAATTTATAAAAATAATTGTAGACTATATTAAATGACAATGGATACCACCGACGTAAAATTTCTTCATTTAAATGGAATGGAAGTATACATGTTCAGCAGACGTCGACTTGTTTATAATAAAGGTGTAACCCAGTTAGGTACGAATATATTACTTAATTTAAATATTTCAATGGTATTAATTCTTTTAATCTTCGCTATATAACCAATTACACTGAGCATAAGGCTAGGTAGTTCAATACTTCATAACGAAGATTATTTTTTTGAATTTCCATATAATTAATAAATTAAAAGTTACAAAGCCAAATGATAAAAATGATAAAAATTGTATTATTACCGTAGCTCATCAAAATATTCAGGGTTATGCAGGCAAAGTACTGCAAATAAATATTTTTCATTAAAGAAAATTATAAAGTGTTTCCTTATATTTTCTTATTATTTAATTAAGTTTAGCTAATATTATATAAAGGAATGTCATGAAATGATTATATTTTACAAATTTACTTTTTTTAATCAGATTTAACAATGGTTCTTTGAAGACATGTAAGATTAGAAATTTTGGGTCAGTATTTTTTCGCAGATTGAAATTAGTAGTCTCTTTTTTATTAAAAATATTTATGTAGTTGACTGAAAAAGCTACGAAATTTAAAAAAGAATTCAGTGCGCATTATGTGTTACCGCCATTAATTATTAATTTGAACCGATGACTCATATTTCGAAAAAAAAATGTTTATAATTTTTCCTGTACCAAAACTAGTCACGTTGTTTATTTTATTATCATGTTGATTATTATGTCATTTAAAAAATTTCATTATACTATAGGGTTTTAAAAAAATTTGCATGACCGATTTATTCCCAACACTAAGATATTTTTTTCTAATTTCAGGGTATCTACGCCTTTATAGATACGCTATAATTATGATAGAAAAAATTTCGGGTATAATAAATATTCTGAGCTATTTTTTTTTATAATCAGTACGTGGTCTATCCACTTTTTCCGATGAACATATTGTCTTAGAAAACTTGCTATAAATATAATTTCAATCATTAGTGATATTTAATTTCAAAATGTGGCCTAACCAAGATATTAACCGATACTTCGAATGGATCACCGAATGGATACGAATTAAATTTCAACCCTAAATTTAAAAACTACTTAGATCTTAATTAACATTTTATTAATCTTACGATATACGTTTCCATATTCTACTCATACATTTTGACTTAATCAGGTAAAGGCAAGTTTATTAAAACCACGTAAATAAAACAAATTTGAAACATTTGAATCCGTTTACAACGAAATCATTTTTTCCTAATAAAAAGGCTTGCATACTGTAAATCGTCACAAGTATTTTTTTATTAATAATTTAAAAAAGTATGTAATTTTAAATGTGAAATAATTTGTTGATTCTGAGAAATTAAGTATATATATTCTTAAAGACGTAAATACTTTAATAACTAAATTTATTAAAATGATTTTAAAAAAGCTTTATTAACATCAATGGATGTAGCATATTTACAGCGATCAACGTTTAAAAAAGTTCGAAATCGAAGCATTTTACACGAGTTAAAACACAAAATAATTTCGCCTCAAAAACACAAAATAATGTCTTTCGCCATTTTGAACGCTTTCCTCCTTTATGAAAACGTGAACGTGTTTTATCCAGCAATTTTGACAACAGACATTAGTAGAACCTGCCCGATAATTTTTCTAATATAATTCCAGCATTTCTAGAATAGTGGAGATGCTCTGAAATTCGAAATAAATATCTTAGTATTAGAGCTAAATAGGTCTTTCTAAAACTATACAGTCTAATGAAAATATTTAAATAACAGAACAACGTGACTAGCTTGGGTATACAAAAAGTTAAAGAATTTTTTTTAGATTTATAAGTCATCAGTTTAAATCCGTAAGTAATTGCAGTAATACTTAATAGACACTGTATTCTTTGAATCACAAATTTACAGCTTTTTCAGATGTCTACGTAAATCTTCTTAATAAAAAAGAGACGACTAATTTAAATCGGCCAGAAAAGGCTGACCCAAAATTTGTACTTTTACATGTCTTCAAATAATAAATGTTAAATCAGAATTAAAAATATAAAAAAGTAAGTGCATAAAATATAATCATTTCATAATATTCCTTTATATAATATTAGTTAAATTTAATTAAATAATAGGAAAATATGCGAAGACTCTTCGTAATTTTCTTTGAGCAAAAATATTAATTTTCCAGTTTCAAATTCTAGTAAAGATTTATTTTCTTCTACACAATGTTATTTACTTAGTTCACACTAATGTGAGATATCAATATGAATAATATAAAAGTTAATTGAATATAATTGAAAATAGCATAGTAAGTTGTGTCACCCATTTGACAATTTGCTAAATGGGTGACGTATTATTGTGTATGTATTTAAATTATATGACATAATAAAAAGTTAAAAAAGGTATAACAGCGATGAGTAAAAAGGGTCTCCATAACATACACATTGATATAATAATTATACAATAGTTATAATAATTAATATATGTAGAACAAAAGAAACAATAGTTCCAAATTTTCGAAAAGGTACTTGAAGTAAATTTAGATTTAAAAAATAAAAGAAATAGTATCTTATGGAAAGGAAAAAATATTACAAAGCGGATAACTGAAAAGGAGAAGTGTTTTTCAGACAAGTTCAGATTGTAGTGTCAATAGGAAGCAAGTGCGTACACTTTCATATTTATCAGCAATGGAAACGGCTCAGATCTAGGCCATGTGATCGTTATAGAGAGCTTTTTATTCGTAGGATATGTCATTTATACTGTAATCCACTTGTTCATCTTACTAGTTATCAAACAAAATGTAACTCACAACCCATAAAAGCTGAAAAATGAAACTTTGTATAACAAATTTGTTACCTCCAAACAAAGATGGAAAGTGTCAAACCACATTTGATAACGGATGGAAGCACCAACGAGTAAACATTAACCGAAAAAAATTTTAAGCTCGAAAATATTTTACACCATTCCTAAATTTATTTTCAATAACAAATGCTTCAGTTAGGCCTCCCAATTGTCCCTTCTCTCTCCGTATTTACGTTGCAAGTTTTAGGATTATAATCTTTTAAAAATTCTGTGTGTGTATTTAATGATATTATCAAGAAATGGCAAGTGCAGATTCTCTAATGTGCTTTTAGAATAGCGGAGATACTCTAATAACTTTAATGCAGAATTATTTTTTATCGATAATATTTCATGATGACCTAAATCTTTATATGAAGATGGAAATAAACGAAAATAGTATTATTAGAGAAAATAGTAGTAACATGTAAACACCAGACATACAGCAATGGTTAAATTATTAAAGGATTCTTTTTTAACGAAAAGAAAATGAGCAAGCTTATTTATCTAAGAAAAGTAAAGAGTGATATTTATTTTAAAAAGTAATTCTACTTCACACAGAAAATGAGTAAAAAGTACTGATACTTGTTGCGATTGAATATACATTATTTTCCTATAAAAGCAAGACCGGTCATAGCTATTACCCATATACTTTCACGAACTCAAGGAATATAAGATTCCTCAAACGTTCACTACTGAATTATTTATAATCCTATAATATATCCTAACACCATATTCAGTGTGGTAGGTTTTAATATTCACATAGGGCCTCGTGTTCATTAATAATGAATGGAGACAATTTGGCCTTTAGATTTTGGTGGTGTAATAAAGTCGGTGGTGTGACGGCGGTCGACACCCAAGCGCATTTACACGAGGTTATGTCTCTAAAAGGGCTGATTTTATTCAGACGAAATGTACTCTTCACATAGGTCATTACGACCGTTTGTAAAAATGAAACCAGACTCAAGATTTAATAGAACTTATGTGCTTCTTTTCTTCAGTGAAGGTGATCTTAATGATCGGTAATATTCGGACAGGGGAAGTGATCTTAATGATCGGTAATATTCCTGAGCATTTTGTTATTTATTTTACATAAAAATGACTATGCGAAAAAAAATCTCTTAAAATATAAAAGTCACAGTATAACATTCTATTTTCTTTTTATGAAAAGGGAAAAATAATTTTCCTGACCATCATTTAATTGGACCTAAATTAAATCTCAAATAGGTATAAAAAAGAACCAAGTTGATCATGTTATTTTCTTCAAATTCTGATAATGTTATTATCTTCGAAATTGTGTGATGATCTTCGAATTCTCTTCAGATATAGTTGATGTCGGATAGTTCATTAATTCAATTTTTAATTTAGAATGTTATATATTTCATATTCATTTAAAATGTTAGTTATATGGGATATGGATTAACTTTGTGAAATCATATCTCATGATTATAGAAGGAAAGGACCGGAATGTGAAAATTTTCAATGTGAAACTTTAAGAAACCCTGCACCGTCATAACAAATATAATGATATCGACTGTGCTCTTCATGTCGAGTAATGTACATGACTTATGTAAAATTGTTACCAAGCGTGTTTGGTGAAAAAGTTAAGGATGTATAAAACAATTATCTCCTCTTAACTAAGTTATTATCGCCGCTAAAATTGTTGTAAAATTAGAAAGTGAGCCAATATAATAAAGCACGTTTCATGGAGATCAAGATAAAACACGTCGCCTTGGTACTTTAGTTCCAAGCGCAATCAACTGTTGAACAAGCTTCTTGGTTGTCGCGTCGTTATCTTAAGGCTACCATTTAAGCTTTTGATCAATCAATAGGTCTTTCTGTGACGTAAAAATTTATAATTCAATGTTATTTAAATGTGACTACTCTTTGATGTTATCATTGAAAGCTACCTTTGGCTGCTAATGTCAATAGCTCTTCCTCATTGCAAACGTTTTGTTGTCATGTTTAATAAACTTTTGAAATGACTCGTTATTAGTATCGCCTGCTTTTGAAAGGCAGAGTATTTATTTCCCTCTCTTGACATCTTGCAGATTATTTTCGCAAATTTATAATTTGGAATAAAAGCTACATTTTTTATTTAAAATATTTCAGAGAACTCTCAGGATTCACGTTAATGTATTCGGATATAAAGAGAATTGTAGGTATATGAATTATAATTGTTTCAGAATTTGAAAATAAAATAAAAAAAATATTTTGGAATTATCTGTATTTTTATTTATTTCTATCAAAATATCGTAAAAGTTGGCAGATTTGTATTATATTAAAACTTAAAGTAATGGCTTAGTTTTATATTAAATATAGGTATAATTATTTAAAGAAAAAAATTATTCCGAAAGTTGTAACACTTTAGAATTTTATCTTAAATATTTTAAACAATTTTCAAAAAAGAGCATCTTACACTTTATACTATTAATCCCAATTTATATATTATCTACAAATTTTTCATATAAAGACTTTCTTGGTAGAGGATTCGATATGCTGAAAACGCATCGATATCCGCTATACAAAGTAAATTCCTCCTGTCGATAAGTATCGACATCTGCCTTGAAGGTATTAAAATTGTCACATCGAAATAAAACTTGTGAAGTAAAAAGCCAGCATGGTTTATAAGGCCACGAACAAACTTTCCATATACAACATCAGCGGAAGGAAAACGTCGACTCGCCACTCTTAATTGCCACTTCCGATGAGAAAATGTGCGTGAGGAAAGTCGTTTTTTTACCTATAGTTAGCACGAGGAACGGGAAATATCGCCCAGGCAGAATATTAATGGAGGAGCCCATGTGAAAGATTTCTTATGTAAACGGGACTAAAAGTTTGTTCCATAGACTTTCAACATAGGAAGTTCGACTTTTAACAAAAGATAGTCGTATTTCATATAGCATTACGCTTTTATCGTATTCAAAATTTTGTTTCATCCTGTGTCTAGTTATTCGAAAAATAACTTTTTGTTTCTTTTCTCGCCAGAAAGTAAAAGTAAAAATTTGAATTCGTGTATGTTACACGCAATACCTTCAGCCACTATTTGATCAAAATAGGTACACGCTAAACATTTAGTTCTATAATTTAACTCTTTAATATGGCTTTATCATTTACACCGCATAAATTAATTGGGGATTGAGCTAGGTAACAAAAAAAATGTTAATAAAAGTAAGATATTACTAAAAAACTACCAATTTTTATTAAATAAAATACATTAACTGACCGAATTACCACATTGAGCAAATCGAAAACGGCCAGTGGAAAATGTGCTAAGACTGGTGTCGCAGTTATTATACCTACTACGTTTCGGCATGTAAAAAAATGCTGTTGGCTATGTGCTTACATTTGAGCGCCGATTCCAAAAATCTTCTCCGACCTCATTTCTTTATGTTCGGAAACGATATTGTACCGCAAAAATTAAAATTACATACTTGTATTTTGATGATTTTAATACTTTTCAGTGAGTTTTTATTCCCTGGTAAAAAGTATTCCTGGGAAGTATTCCTTGGTTAAAGAGTATTTTTGGTTAAAGCTATCTTTTTTAAATATCATCTCATAAACTGAAGATTTGACAAAAAAGAAGTGAATAAAAATTGTAAAGAATTTAGTACTCAATAAAATGAAACTGTCGTTTTATCACGTTCGATAAATACCTAATGAGATATTTGGCGAATACTGTTTTTGGCATTCTGACATATTATTTTCCGCAAAATATTAATTTTATAAAATGGTGCTCATGAAATAATTATAGAAATTTTAATGCTCTCGTAGATTGTTTCGTGTTATTTTAACGTTTCGTGGACAGTTTGACACATTATTAAAAAAAAGAAAATAATATATACATGTACGTATATATATATATATATATATATATATATATATATATATATATATATATATATATATAAATTGTAACGTGCTATTACTAATTTTTCAAAATATCAACATTTCTCGCGACATTTGGTTTTCAAATTTTCTTAAATAAGACGGGTTTTCGGTCGGCAATTTGATATATATTAGAATGACCATATTTGCGGGTACCATATATTTAATCCGTTTACAGCTACCCCGTTTACAAATATTTTGAAACAAAAATCTTGCCATTATTGTATATTTTTGTATTTTCTTTCTTTTTTTTTTCTTTTGAAAAAATTGCTTTTCTTACTCAATTACGAAGAGGGGTGACATATTTCTTGATATTTTCAATCATTAGGGCCATCACCAGGACTATTCCACTTAAAATCCTGAAAGTAATATTGTTCCAGTCGTTTTGTAACTTTCAATTGATTATGCTATAAATGAACAAAAAATAATCTATTTCCAGGTATTTTAATTGCTCCAAGAAATTTTCTGAACCATGTACTTACTGAACCATGTACAAGTCAAAATGCTCCATTATTTTGCCAAATTTCAAGCTTTACCTTTCAACGGTTTATGAGAAAACTTCTGCTGACATTTTCAGCAACATCTTCAGAACTGTCTTACCTAACATTAAAATAAATAGCTTTATAATTCTTGCAAGTTGCTTTTTCAGTTGCTTTTCAACAAAACTTGTTTCAAATACTTTATTTGCCCAGACAAATTTTGTTTGCTAATACCTTAAGTATAAACTATTGAGATACATGCAGGTTAAATATATTTCCTTGCTCTACCAAATTAAAAGCTTCAGAGTCAAATGGCTTTTGATGTGTTGAAAAAAATTGTTAACATTTGCAGCCATATCTTTAAAACCATTTTGACTATTACATTAAAATAAATAGCTTTGTAATTCTTGCAAGTTGCTTTTTCACTGGCTTTTCAACAAAACTCGTTTCAAATACTTTATTTGCCCAATCTACTTTTGTTTGCAAATACTCTAAGTATCAACTATTTAGATACATGCAGGTTAAATACAGGATGTCCAGTGGCAGATTTCAAAGTTTGAACAAACATAGTTTCTGAACGCAACACATAAGAGGGGCGCGGGGGGTCGTTTGAAGCGCAAGCGATGCGGATGTTTTAGTAGCCATAGAACAGTGGAGTGGAGAGCACCGCGCTTTTGCCGTCGAGGCGTACATTGCGAGTGGATTTTCGCTGTCTGTAGCACGCCGTCGATTTGTGATTTTCGCTGTCTATAGCACGCGTCGTGTTATGGTTTCTGTCGTTGAAAATCCCCGTTTATCACTGCGTACACGTTCATCGATATTGGGAATTCCGAAATCAACTTTACAGGTAATAATGCGAAAAAAGCTCAAGTTCCATCCATATCAAATTCAAATTGTTCAAGATTTACACGATTCTGACTTTGAATTAAGAAAAACTTACGCGGAGGTGATGTTGTTGAGTTTTCGTACTACTACCCGGATGGCAACATATTCTTTAGTGACGAAGCTCACTTTCACATTGAAGGATATGTGAATAAGCCGAATTTTCGTTACCGGGATGTCCACAATCCAAGACAAATGCATCAAGAACCTTTTCATAAGCCTAAAGTAACAGTCTGGTGTGCCATGTCTGCATCTGCAATCATTGGGCCTTATTTCTTTGAAAATCAACGTGGCCAAAGTGTAACTGTGAATTCGGAGAGATATTCCCAGATGTTAAATGACTTTTTCAGAGTAGAACTACAGAAAACATGCGTGCTAGACTCGAAGATTGTGTCAGACTCGATGGCCGCAATTTGGAAAACGTGGTTTTTAAAAAATGAAATCCGCATTTGTTGTTATAAAGTTAAAATAAACCTACTTTGTATTAGAGGTGTAGTTTTTTTTACAATTTTTTAAACATTGAAATCTGCCACTGGACTCTGTATATTTCCTTGCTCTGCCAAATTACAAGCTTCAGAGTCAAATGGCTTTTGATGTTGAAAAAAATATCTTTAAAATCATTTTATTTATTACCTTAAAATAAATAACTTTAAAATCTTTATAAGTTGATCTTTCAATTAAAATTGTATTTGAATACATGAAGTCAGAAAAAAATATGTGAAATACTTTATTAGCCCAATTTAAATTACTTTGTGAATATTTTAAGAATCGATTATTAAGATACATGTAAGTTAAATATGTTTCATTGCTGTGGCAAATATCAGGTTTCAGTGTCAATTTTCTTTTGATGAAAGACTTGTTGACGTTTGAAGCGATATAATCTAATAGAACCATTTTATTTAACATATTAAAATAAAAGGTTTGAAATCCTTACGGGTCGCTCTTTCAACACATTACATACACAATACATGAAGTTATTAAAATATATTTCAAATAAATTACCTACTTCTCTAAATTTTTTTGCGAGTTTTTTTAACAATCGAGTATTGAGTCACTTCTTTCCGTAGTTCGAACAGTAATTACCGTCTTTGAAAAGGACTTGTACAATTTTATGCAGTTACCAATTACGCATATTTTTTAAATTATTTTCCTTTCTCTAAATTAATGATGAAAATTAAATTTATGCCATTACGAATTACGGATATTTTGTAGATTATTTGTTTCTGCAAATTAATAATGAAATGAACTGTTTTCTAATAACAATAAATTCAGGGACCACGAGCACTGCGCTCAACCTCTTAATTCCTATAAGAAACCCGGTTAACTTCAAATATTTTCTTTGGTTCGGAGTTAACATGACGATAGGAATGTATGCATCTAGAATTATCTTCCCTAAAATTGTGAAGTCAATACTTTTGTCATGATGTGGACTACATTTTAAAATAAATCCCTAAAGTCGTTTTTTTCATTAATGTCCTACACTTTAAAAAGGGAGCACTTTCCTTGCCCCCTTAAACTTTCCTTATAATTGTTTTTGAGTATTAACTATATGTGGATTAAAAATCTTCTTTCCTGTGCGAAATTTTAAATGTCTTTACCAAGCGTTTTCTGAGAAAAACGGTTATGACAAGGAGTTCCGTTTTTCCCTTTTGACGTATTGAATCTTAAAAATAGATGAAAATGAACTTAATTTTAATGAAAGTAATTTTTTTTAGGTTACTCGCCGAGCTGTGTCTTTTGTTTATTAAATATTAGGAATAAGTACACATTTTTTGAAAGAAAGTTTTAGGAATTCCAAATTTGAAACCCTTATTTGAAAAAAATTAATTAAATACGATACTCAAGTTTTTTTTTGCACATCCTTCTAAAGAATAGTTAAGACTGGATATGTGGAAATCTAAATCGGCGACATTAAATACTCATAACCTCATAGTAAATTTTAAGGCTTCCTTGCACTCCTTTTCTTAAAAATAATACTTCACGTTTTCCACATTCGTCACTACATTTCCTACTAGACCGTAAATTTAGTTGAAGGTTGACATTTTATATTTCAAAATTTTTCCTTTGCCATCTTGATTATTTCCTCTTGTCTTCTCAGTACATGCTTTATAAGTTCTCAAAAATTAGAAATTCGCCTGTTCTCAAAAATTTGGAAAATTTCTTTTTATATATTTAATTATTCAACAATTTGCTTAATTTAGTTTTAAAATTAGATTGACAAAAATATATTGCTAATGAAGCAATGTGTTCATTGACACTTATGATGTTTTTCTAGATATTATTAGCTTATCCGTAGTATCCTTGAAATCAGACTGTCAGGTGTAAAGTAACTCTATATGAGTTAAACAAAATCAGGTTAAATAAAATATTGGAAAATTGTAATATATTTTAATGGAATAAAATGTACTGCTACTATTCCCACTTGTGTCCATAAGATCATGGATATAGATGGACGTAATTTTTTTCAACTCAGACATTAATTGCTTTCAATGATGTATTTTTTAAAATTATTGAATAATTCTGTTGATAACCGAGCGTTTTGTGTTTTTGACGATTACGTGAGTCATAGTTTATTTTATCTGCCTAAATCGCACACGAATATTCTGCAAAGTTTGCTAATTCTTCATGCACTTGCGTTGATTAACGCGGTATTACAACTAGCGTCCAATCTTAAAATTTTTTTTGGTTCATCAACCACTTTAGGAATTCGATTATGAATTTGCTTCGGAGTGAATTTGCATGGGGCTCTTTTGATAAATAAAAATATAATTTAATAATTACATGATTATTAAATTAAAGATGCCGACTGGACCACAAAAGTGATTCTAAAAAAATTAAACCGACAGTATTATAAAAAATAACTCTTGTTCACTTATACAGTAAATGTATTAGTATACAAATAAAAAAGCAGAACTTACCAAACTCGTAATATTCCAAAGCTAATGTCCGTAACTAATCCTCAAAGTCTTACTCTGGACATATCACCATTCCTTTTCTATAGAGTCTGATCTGAGATGTATAGGGGAAAGTAAAAAATGGATAAAACAAATCAAATTAGACCTAGGAAACAAATGCCTCCATCTGATTCAGGCATGGTTAAGTTCCAAAAATAAAACAAAATTATGAATCGTCGTTCAAAATTACTTTAATGCGGTAGTAGGAGTATACCGGGTGAAGAGGCGACCTCAACTAGTTATAAACTAGGGTCCAAGTAGAATATATAAATAACAACAGTTCTAATTTATTCAATAGATTTATGTGTTAAACAAAAAAATCCTTAACCCAAGAAATGTTTTCTACCATTATAGTAGAAACGAAAGTACTCCTAATAATAAAAGAACATGGAGATTTTTACGTATGTTGTTGCTTCTCAGTAACAACATACGTAAAAATCTCCATGTTCTTTTATTAACACGATCTCATTGCGGGCATCAGACCATCAGGAGGAACTTGTGAACATTATTACAACGTGAATTTTATACTGCTCTCCAATATTAATTTCAAAGAAAATATACACTAAACTGGGTTTTAATGGTTACAAAGTATTAGATCTGAATAAAATATTTGACCAGTTTCTTAATAATAGTTTCTCGCAATTTTTTTTATTTAACTTGAACACCTTTAACTTTTGATTAAACACCACTAACTCAATAGATAAGTATTTTCCTTATCAACGGATTTTGACGAAACATTTTACTTTTCAAATTATTCACAACGATCCCAACCAAAGGACATCTCCATAAAGGCACCTACACGATTTTTATGTGTTACATGCAAGTTCGCTGGTTTTGTACTAACAAAAACTGATTATTTCTAAATTCGGGTCAATCTCGGCGGTACCGACATACATTTCCTCGGAAAACAGGCGAACAAACAGGAGTTTTTTTTTAAACGGTGCCATATTTAGAAGACGCGATTAAAGTTGTTGTAATTTTATGGAGAAAACGAAACAAAATACAATAAAAATTCAGAAGTAGGAGATTTCAAAGTTTTGACAAATAATACCAAAGTAAGTTAATTTGGCCTTGGTAGCAACAAAAAACGTGGACGTCATTTAAAATGTATGTCCATAAAACATATTATTTAATAGCTAAATTGAGTAAGTTTTTGACTTTATTTTGCTAAACTGACATTGTATTCAAAATGTAAATAAAAATAATAAACAGTGGATGTTATAATTTAGCAAATTTTGTTTCACTTTTTGGCATGTTTTCATTTCAAGTACATGGCAAAATTTAAAACTTAACGAACTGGCTGCTTTTACATTAAGGATCGGCCTTAAATATGAGTTGAAAAGTTCTTAATAATTCCTTGAAAGTTTATATTTACTTTAGTTTCTTTTGAATAATTACGCCTAATAAGTAAAGCTCTTGAAAACGCTTATATATTGAATACTTCTCTAATACTAGCGAATAAATTTTCGAGTAGTTAACGTTATACATGCGTCCTTAAATATGGCGTCAATTCGAAGCCCAGAGAACAATATCCAAGCCTATCGCATTGCGTACGTGTTTTTAGTATTTTATACATTTTAGTGAGTTTCTTGTTCGATGGTTACTTTAAGTCGTTCTTTTTTTTCTCACATTTTATTTCTAGGCATCACCGTAGTCAGTGATTCAAGCCTATATATAGTTACTTCCCTACCTACCCACGTACTGATGTTTAGTCAAATCGTGCATTGGCTTATGCCTTACTTACTTAGCAATCTATCGACTACTGTATTTACTTTTTTATCTACATACGAAAATATAACTTAATTAATGGCTTTGTATGTACCACTTTATTTTTGGCTACATATTTACTTAATTTCTTACTTAAGTCAACACAAGTGAAATCACTCGATACTCGATGGGTTTACTTCTCATTGATGAAAAACCTCTCAGCTCTATTATGGTGCCCTAATTTTGTTAAAGGGCCGATTTATGTCACCCTTAGTCGTATCAAAACTTTAGAGCCTTTATTATTAGATCATTTGACCTATATCCTCCGAATTCGATCACGGTAACTGTGTTCTATCTTATCTACCCCTCCCTATTGAATAATTTTATAATTTCATTAATTTTATATTTTCAATTTTCATGGTCGAATTCCAATCAATTTTTATGATACTATACTGAGGCCAATCAAATAAAAATAATCATGGAAATTGGCTGATTAACGCTGAAGATATGAGTTAACATACACAAAACAGGCTGTGCCACTGCAGTGTTAAACTGAGGAATTTTAATCCAGAGTTTAATGACAGATTATCTGCTGGAGATCCAAAATATTAAATAAAAAACAGCAAAGTTTGAAGTGTCATTATTTAAAAAGGTAGTTTTCCTGCACCATAAAGAGTGAAGTGTAGCAACTTGGAGTTTATCCCCCAAAACGTCAAGTTTCGGAAACTAGAACCCAGAGTTTATTGGATGAGAATCTTAAGATGCTTAAGACTTCAAACATTAATGTTAAATCAGCAGATCCTTAGGCCTCATGGTTTAGGCAGGTGGTACCCCTGCAGCATCGGGACTGAGAAGTTACAACACGGAATTCAATATCAGAGTTTCTGCTTGAGATCCGCAACATTTTTTTTAAAGAGATGGTCACAATTTAAGTAGGCAGTATTCCAACGGCATCAAGACTGCGAAGTTGGAATCCGGAGTTTATCGGCATATTCTGTGCTTAAGACTCAAAGTACTAATTCAAAAATAGCAGATTCTGAAATGTCACTGTTGAGATAGTACCCTTAAAGTAGGAAGAACAAGAAGTCTAATGACAGAGTCCCTGATTGAAACCCATGATACTATCTTAAAAGCAGCAGATTCTTGAGTCTTTCGATGGTACTCCCACAGAACCAAGAACGAGGAGTTGAAACCCGAACTTATTGATTCTATGTTTGAGAATCTATAACAGACATTCTGTATATGGATTATCGTCTTGAGATAAACAATACTGATTTAACAATGGTAGATTCTCAAGTCTCATGGCATAAGTAGGCAGTACTCATGCAGTATAAAGATTGAGGAGTTGTAACCCGGAGTTCCATGACAGGGTCTTTGCTTGAGACCGACAATACTAATTTAAGTTCAGCAGATCCTCAGGTTTTACGGCACGGCAGATAATACAACTGTAGTACAAGAACTGAGGAGTTGGAATCCAAAATTAAGTCTCTGCTTAAGATCCAAAATACTAATTTTAAAACAGCAGGCTCTCAAGTCTTACGATTTAAGCAGGCAGTACCTTCACAGTGTCAAGACGGATAATTTCGAATTCAGTTCGCTGATAGAGTTTTTGCTTAAGACAAACATATTAATTTACTAACAGTAGATCTTCAAGTCTCTTGGTTTAGGCCAATAGCACAGCGAAAGTAACAGGGTTTATGGATCAAAGTTTGCAATCATATTGCATGTATTTCTGTATACTTACCAACCTATTTATCCTGTTAATTATTTGCTATATCAAGGCAAGTCATATGAGTCCAATTTTGATGAGTTAACTCTTCATTACTTAAGAGTTCCGGTCACGTTATTCTTGCACCGTAATTTTGCTAGAGAGCTTATTTATGTAGCCCTTAGTAATTTCTTATTACAATATCATTAAACCTAAATCATCAAAACTCTACGTCTTTTCATCTATTCTATGGTATATCTTCAATTTTGATTTTAAAAATTCTGGCCAAATGTTTATTATACTATATTAGAAGTGTATACTTCCAAAAACCGAAGAAATCAAACTTGATAAAATTGTATTTTCTATCGTGCGATGAGAATTTGGTTTCATTTTTCAAATCTTGGGCATGAATAAATACTCGTACATATGCGAATTGCTCATAAACTATCAAATTGTATTACGTCAATATTTATTACACTAATTATAACGCGGCCGATTAAAACAGAGTTAGGATTTTTAAAGGAACGATTTCTGTTTCCGAATATTTTTCATGATGAGTCACTTGACGAAAATTGAATACAAAATTTGTAAATGATAAAAAAATGTTTTTCATATAATTCGAAAATTGGTATATCTTCGAAATTAATTTAATTTCACAGATATACCAATTTATTTTACTGGATTCAAATGCGGATATATGCCTAAGAACTGCTCGAACAATGGTTTCATAGAAATGAAACCATAGTGATGCTTAAGTACCTAGGAGCTCCTATTTAATGAAAATAAGTGAAGAAGAATGTTTTTAAAGGAATTTTTAAAGATTAAGTATGAATTACATTGGAGGCTATTAGTATAAATGTGTGTAGGTACGTATACATACTTTCACAGCTTTATAAAATCATTTTACTGACTACGCAATTTTTTATTGGATATTGTTTAGAGGAATGAACAAAACAATGTTTCCAAACTTGAAAATCCGCAGTGCCCTTGAGCAACAGAACGGAAAAAATTAAATCTATGCTCTAAAATCTAAAACTTGTTTTCAAAACTTAAAACTTTTTCCGGAAATAGAAGCAAAATATTGTTTTTTTTTCCATGCACTAGAAAGTTTTTGGCAGGCCACTTGTGTACAGTAGAGAAAGATGATGGCTACGTTAATGTTGTTGCTATGGTAATGTATGATATTATAGTTTCTAGAGGTTATGCTTTTCTATTTTAACTCAGATAAAGCTGCTATTATTGGTGCTAAATCGTCCTACAATATTTGTGACATAGTACGAAGTTGATTGGTTTAGCATTAAATTGTGTAGTGTTATTATTTTGGTAGTGTTTTAATTTTATTAGATTATCTATTTATTTTAATAAAAGTTTTACCTAGATTTTTTGAGACCAACCATTTCAAATTTATTGTGAAAACACTTTTAAAATTGATATACAGGTTTTATTTTATATTCAACCCATTTTAGCAAAACAATAAACATTTCATTCAATGTCTCAACACGCCAAATCATTCAAATATTCAATGTCAGTGACAGATAACTAATTTAGTAAATGATTCACGATGATAGATATATAGTTCGAATAAGGATAACAACAGTTATATAATCGAAATGTTTGATTCGTAAAATGTTCCATAATAGGCGGGATGAAAAACGGTGAATGAGCAGAGAAATAAATAATTGCACAAAGATTCAATTTATCTCCTTCTTGACGCACATAACTCTAACTTCACGCACAGTAGTTACGGATAATTAACTATATCTTTACTAAAATTCAGTTTGGCGAATTATGTGGAAACTTTAACTATCACAAAGACACGGGCATATCTGATTGCCGACGGACGGACGATGAAGATTGATGATTCATTACGGTCATTCGATGTTGTAAAATTCTGTTCAAAGGATTTAAAATAATATAAAAGTATGTCCTAAGCGAAAAATATGAAAGAAGTAATAATTTTGTCATATTTTAAATCGTCTTCCATACAATGTAAAAAATTACACGCAGCGTACCCTAATTGTCTGATATACGTAAATCCCATATTTATGAATATTTAAATATATGTAATTTATAGTATTCAAGCGAAGTCCGCAACTTGATGTATATAATCTGTGGTCCGCACAAAATAAATGAACTTGCTAAGACTTTTGCATGAAATTACAAGCGTGTTCGCGACGCAAAAGGTTAGAAACTTCAAGTAAGTAAAATTTATTAGGTCATTTCAAGTAGCCGATTTTTAGCGCGAGGGTAAGAAGCAGCCCGTTGCTTACATTCAAAATGAAACAATTCCATTTTATGATTCAGACATTCCAAGCGCATCATATAATGACAACTATAGTGTTGCACTATCTTATTTGCTGATTATCTGTCATTCAGAATAAACAAACTGGTAACAGAGTAAAAGTAGCTAGTTTTTCATTTTAAAAATGTCCCTGTTATATTTGATAGCAGGTTTAATACATTGAATTATTTAATGTTTTCGGTTTACGGTTTTTTATTAGCTTCTTATTGTGAATGTCTATTTTCGTAATAACAGGTAGGTTTTGTTGCTCAGTAGAGTGCCATTCAAGTGAGATTTTCCAATTTATATATTGAAACATTAATATAAGACCAATGATAGATCGACGTCAAATCGAAAATTACAAGTTCCTAAAAAAGGTATTGTACGTCATTTTCATGTGCGATAAGTCTTTGCTCTTAGCCGGTAGTTGTATTTTGAACAAAGTCTTACTGAATATATTTGGCGTTAATTTTATAGAAATTCATTATTAACAATTAAATGAAACTACGTGATATAGTATTATTTCTACTTTCTTTAAGTTCTTTATCACGATCTAGGTTTCGCTGTATTACAAAATATTTGCTAATAGCCCACTTTTAGATATTGTAATACAACGAAACTTAGGTCATGGTAAAGAACTTAAAGAAAGTAGAAATAATACTATGTCACGTAGTTTCATTTAATCGTGGACAAAATATTTTGCTGGTCTTGGTAATAAATTTCCGTTTCTACAAATGAAAGAATATTCATAATAATAATTTATTAATCAAAAATTTCGTTTGTGATAATCTTGACAAAAAAAACGATTTAAAAATAGTTTTATACGAAGAAAGGGACCGGGAAAGAAAATATCAAATTTTTTCTCTTTAATAAGGAAGAATATCCTTATTTAACTTTTTTCATCAATTGTTTTTATATAAGCTAGTGTTTGCTTAATCAGTTTTTAGTGTCAGTAAGAATGGTAATTAGTCAAAAAAGTTTTAACAAGTAGTCTTGCAAAATGTATAATTTATGTAGGAAATATTTTTAATTAAATTTTTTCTTATGAAACAATGGTGAGGAAAAATTATTTTATTTAAAAATATCGTTTTTAATGTGTGTTTTTTTCATTTAATAATCATGAAACAATGAAATTTCCATTGGTGTTAAACTACATTTGTTTCAATTTAAGTAATTTGACAAATTCTGATAACTGGGGTTCTAGTAGTATATTTCGAGAAATAGATGAAAGCGTATTAAAGAAAAGTGCGGATGTAGTACTCTTTAACGTGTTGTTTGTTCCAAATCACCATTTGTATTAATGTATGTGCTTATGCAATTTCGTTTCAGGCCTTCGATCGTCGTAAATGATGAATTAGTAAGAAATTGAAGCAAGAAGCATGAAATTAGCAAAAGTTATATTGGTAACAACTTTGATAAGGAGACTTTTGGGAACAATAAAATAGAAATGTGCTGCAGATATTATTAACAAATATGTATATATGACATTTTGTATTTTACTTATTGATATTTTTAAAATTTTTTGAAATGTACTTGTATGTATATTTGAGTTTAAGAATTTTATATTGTATTGTATTTGATAATTTTATAGTAAAAACGCTTAAGCAACGAGCCCACACTCAGTCATTTCAAAGATGGGTTGTTTCCTACATAGAAGACAATCGCCTGTACTTATTTTCAGAACCGAGTCATAAATTTTAGGTCATCGATACGTTCCCCGATCTTCCCCATCGATACCTCCACCGATCCCTTGTGAAATTTTATACACAAATGAACTTTGTCTATTTACAGGCAGTGTTATAATAAAATTAAAAGTATCAAATTAAATCTAAAAGTAAAGAGAACCGATAATATATCATTAAATTTTTATTCACAATTAAATGAAACTACGTGATGTAGTATTATTTCTACTTTATTTAAATACATAACCACGACAGAGGTTTCATTGTATAACAACACCTTCATGTGGGCAAATTGTAAAGATGTAGAGTCTCTCATTTAAAACAAAAAATAATTTTAATAAATGCATTTTTTTTAAATATTTATTAAATCTAGGTATTTGATTAACGTAGGAATATTTTAGAGCATAGGACAACGCTAATATAATTTTTATTTTAATGTTTACTAACAAACACGTCTAAGTGTTGAAAAATTATAATAACAAATTATTTTCTAGTACAAATTTTTACCACTGTGTACAAAAAAAGTGAAAAAAATAGTTCCTTTTACGTATATATTATTTTAACCAATTAAAGTCGAATGAACATTTAAGTTCGCCACATGCATAATTATAAAGGGATAGATAATATTTGTGATGTATGTTGTTCGAATAATTTTGCTTATAAAAAATTGCATAATTTCAAAAATTTGCATATCAAAAATTGGCTAACAATAATTTTGCATAATTATAAAGGGATATATAATATTTGTGATTTATGTTGTTCGAATAATTTTGCTTATAAAAAATTGCATAATTTCAAAAATTTGCATATCAAAAATTGGCTAACAATAATTTTGCATAATTATAAAGGGATAGATAATATTTGTGATGTATGTTGTTCGAATAATTTTGCTTATAAAAAATTGCATAATTTCAAAAATTTGCATATCAAAAATTGGCTAACAATAATTTTGCATAATTATAAAGGGATATATAATATTTGTGATTTATGTTGTTCGAATAATTTTGCTTATAAAAAATTGCATAATTTCAAAAATTTGCATATCAAAAATTGGCTAACAATAATTTTGCATAATTATAAAGGGATATATAATATTTGTGATTTATGTTGTTCGAATAATTTTGCTTATAAAAAATTGCATAATTTCAAAAATTTCCATATCAAAAATTGGCTAACAATAATTTTGCATAATTATAAAGGGATATATAATATTTGGGATTTCTTTAGAATAGTACCTGCCATAATTTCGAATCGCTGCTTAGAATGACGGCATATTGTTTTTCTGGATTTGGCGCTTCATCACACACGATTCTCCCCTTTCTGCATAAAACGGTTTATTATCTTTTTGTAGGTGATCAATCTATCAGGTAAGGGCGGAATGAGGGGGGGGGGGGAAGGAGAGTGTTGCAAGGACTGTGATATCCCACTGAAATCAAAATATTCCCAATATTCTCAATAAAAGTAATAAAGTACAAATAGTTTTTATAAAATCAATCGTACCCCTCCCCATCTGCAATATTAGAAAATAAATAGACAAAAATAGTAATTTAATTACAACTTTGTTACAAACAATAAGTTATATATAATTACCAAACTTCATTGTCTTGACGCAGGTGTACAAAAACAAAGAAACGGATGAAAATTAGTTTACACAACTGGAGCGTAGTCTAGAAAAAGATATTAATTTTTGGAATAAAATAAGCTAAACCGTTTAGCGATTTACATCAAAGAAAGGATTAAAAATGAAACGAAGCCATAGTAATAATCACGTATAAAGAGTAAATTTCCTAAAGTTTTATATTGTTTACATTATTAAGGAAAATAAAGTGCAGCGGACGGACGATATTTTTTTTTTATTTAAAATATCGAAGAATGGATTTTTTGTATTTCAATATCGGAAAATGGATTGATAATCCGATATTGTTAAAAAAAATCGTGAAAATAAATTTACTATTTCTAAGAACTAATACAACATCTAGTTGACTTCTAGTAAACAGTAAATTAGCAGTTTTAATTAAAAGTAACTTTGTCACGTAAATAACACTGCGCTTGTTTTAATTTTGTTGCACTACGTTACTTACGTATCTAGTATGATGTAGTAGTTGAAAAAATAGTAGTACTTCATTAACTATTGAGATTTATATTAATGAAACCGATGATATATAGAAAGAAAAATCGAAAGGATGAAACGAAATGACGTTGTTTGGAAATGTCCTAGGTATCGTGGGCGTTTAAGTTGAAACACAAATTATGACGTTTTTGACGTGAATACGTCTTTAAATTTGCTACCATACGGGGGGCAATCCAAAAAACCTAATGATAACAAAATCGGGGGATAGAGTTTGGCGTTGCAGTTTTGAATCTATCCTCTACATCAAAAATTTATACCACTGGATAGCTAAAAGATCAAGGAATTTATTACGATAAGCAAGAATAGTGACGCATCGCGCACGGTGGAGGGGGAAGCGCCGCCATTTTGAAGTTATTTTGCTGCGTATCGACATTTGCATTTAGTATAACCTTTGATTCGGAAAATCTACGATGTTCGTTTAAGTTTTAATCATCAGCTGTCGTCAAAATCTATCGATTGTGTATAAAACATTACTTTAAAGTAGTGACAGTGAATATAATAAGGTGTTAGAATAAAAAAAATATTATGAAAAATATAAAATGTCGGCTATACGCGTCGAAAAGCCAAAACGAAATACAGAGATCGTATACGGCTGGAAAGAGCTTCTCAAGAACAATCGAATGGTAATAATAAAACACCATATGACCGAGAAGCAGTGCCGGGAACGTAAAAGACTGCTGCGGCCGAGCGGATCAATGACGACGCCAGTACATCCGCAGCTGGGGTGGTTGAAATTATGCAAGTGGATGATGAAATCGTTTCTACATCGATAACGGACTGTATAGGCATAGATTGTGTTCGATCGACGATTATGAAGACACATTGGGCCGCAGCTAGTGCACGTTTCAATATAACCCGTTACATAGACGTATTCACGTACATCACACGGCCGTGTCCATGACACAGCCACACCCCATTTTTTTATTTTTTGAAATAAGGAATGAAATAAAAATTGGCTAACAATAATGCATTAATTTGAAAGTTTTTTTAATGACTTCTACTTACGTTCTTTTACTAAAAATCTAATTATGGTAAATTTTGTTATATCTTAAACCACAAATATTAATAACCAGTCGTAAAATGAACACAAGAAAAAGAAATTACACGGAAACAGAGTGCAGATATTGGTCTTGTATAGAGATATAATTAAAAATAAACGCACCGACGGAGCAAACGTGAAGTTGAAAAAAATGCCGAGATACCTATATATTAGTGAAAGTTGAAAAGTACAGCCAAATATTCACGTTTAAAATATAAATAGAATTCAGACATTTATTTATTTATTTAAAGGCTCACAAAACAAATTACAGTCACATAGATGTATAGTAAAAATAACAGAGTATAAAACTATACTATAACTCTAATTATGTGCGCAGAAAATGGTTAGAGTATTCATATATAAATTTTCAAGAATTACTTGGGTTATTAAATATATTAAAAATGTATTGTTCAATTATTAAAATTCGTATTAATTTCGAATTACATTATTTTCTGCATACTGAACAAAACATTAATTCCATCGTAGCTGGTTTTAATTTATAAATAATGTATTTTGTATTTCCTTTTAATTGTTAATAATTTCGGTTCTAAAATATCCAAGGACGGATGTTGAGACACAATATCGTTATGCAATCAGCACATTCGAATTATGGGATTATAAAAAGAAATGTTATTGTTATAAATTTGTAGTACGAATAATCTCTGTAATGGTATGCGGGATCTGAGTCGAGTGTTGATGTTGAGTAGAGAGAGGAGATAGGAACAATCAACATGCGAATGTATGATTTTATGTAAATATAACGGATCAGCACTTTTTCTCCATCCAACTAGTGACAAATTAAATTGTTTTAGTCGGATTTCCTGGCGTATAGACTATAGTCAAAGATGAAGCCATAATAAATTTGTTTGATGAATACAGAATTAATTTGTTTACAAGAATGTAATTGTTTGTTAATGATGTGCTAAGAAACGTGTATTTTATTTGTTTCTTTAAGTAAAAGAAAGTCAACTTTGATTTAATATAAAAGCCAAGCAGAGAAGAAAGTTGGCAAGGGAAAGGCAGCAGCGGATGGCCAATGGTGGAGATGTGATTAGCTACATCCAAATTGACCCCGTCGTTTCCTTAATAGCGCTAATTCCTTAATAATAGCCTTAATTCCTAGCAAGTCAATCGAGGTAAACAACATGAATTTCAATGAGAGTACAATTAACCTTTAATTTATAGTGTTTTTAACAAACTGATTAATACAGTAATGGGGCACGGAAAGCTTTTGGATTGATTTATTTGAAGTGAACTTTATTAGAATTTATGTGAGAAGTGAAGTTTTCGCTGAAACACCGTCCGAGGCAACGGAAGAGGTTCCTGCTTGTCAGCCTAGGGGTGATGTGAAGGAAACCATGTTGGACGTGGGCATGAATGTATCAATAGTCAGGCTTCTGTTGCATTTATATGCTACACCAATACGCTGGAAATGCACCAGCATTCGGATATCTGACTCACTTTCATCCAACGTCAATTGCTTCAAACGGATGAATTGAAACGAAATTACATGAGACATGAAATAGAGCAGATGCAAGGAAGAGAAGACGAGCTCCATGATATTCGCAAGCAAATTTTGTTAATTCAAACTGGAGAAGCGAATACTCGTGCTGAAGTTGCAGAGAGGGAATTGAAAAATAAATGAAATACGTTTTTAAATTATTAATTTGTTTAATTATACATTTTTATTCTATTTTGAGTTTTTAAATAATTCTTTCTTCTTCTTTCGTTTTCATTCTTCAAATACCTTATTTTTGTAGTTTTGTACTATTTTTATATTCATTACTTTTATTTTTATAATTATTACATTATACTTATATTGATTTTTATTTCATATTTTTTAAATTGCACAACATATAGTCAAATTTTCAATAATAAATCAATTACTCGTTATTTTGTTGTGTGTGAAAAGACAATGTAGCACGTTGTTTAAAACATTTAAAAGCTAAGAAATGTTAAATGTTTATATTTTTGATCTTACACAAAAATGATGGGATTTATTTATTAATTGTTAAAGTCGCATTTATGTTGTCAAGCTTTGGTAATAAGGGTCTATAAATATACATTAAAATTTGATTGGTAATGGTATATTAATAAAACAGAATTTTCATGTTGAACCCCTATGAAAGAAAGATTTATATTTAGTCCAAACTAATTTAATGCACGCTTTTCTTTTAGTTTTGGGAACAACAAATTAAAACATACATTGCATTTCAATAACAGAATTTTTACTATATATCGCTTCTGTCACCATTTGTACTACGAATTTAGATAAAGAGAATAAAATATATTTTTGCAAGTATTTGTTAAATTACCAAATATGAAGAATAAATATCTATTGATAACTTTCTGAATTAAAACAGTCATTGGCTTATATCGTCTAGTCCAAACTAATTCAATGCACATTTTAATATTCTAGCTATAGGTAAAGGGAATCATGTCACTTGTCAGATTGAATTTCAACAATAGAATTTATGAATTCCAATTTGGAATACTAATGAAAAATTAAATAAATATAGATAAAAGTATGATTTTACTATCAGAAGATATGCGTTTATTTATCCCTTTTTACTTATTTTATAGATTCCAAGACAATACGTACTTAAGTAGTAAACTCCAATCGTGCGTCGGAGCTGACACGCACAATTTTTTGTTAACATTTTAATAAGTTTAGTCTTTAAAGTATTCATGTCTTTGAGAAGATTTATATATATTACACGTCTCAAGACAAATAAATTACTTCAGGTTTATTCTTAACTATTTTGATTATTTTTTAATTTATAATCAACAATGATTTGTAATGAGTTACATTATGCCAGCGTTTTTTTGTTATATCCAAGATGCGACTTAGATAAAGACATACAGGCAGACACAGTTGGAACCACAGCTACCGATAGAAATATATCATGTACATTGTCATAGAAATACAAACGCACTGCAACTACCGGCATATGTGCACGCACGAACATACGCACACTCGCACGTACATACGTACTGCGCAAGCACCACACACACGTGTGCGTACAGTTTGCAACAAAACTAAATTTTATTTAAACACATGCCCTTATGTGGATATGATAAATTTGAGTTTAAAACAAAAAGTGTTATTAAACTTTTTAAAAACTCGGTTTCATTAACTTTTGCAATAAGCTGAATGTAAAAGGAGAAATTGATATAATTTTTTTTGTAACTTTTCTTTTTCTTCTTGGTGCTACAGCCTAGAGCGGGTCAAGGTGGTCCCAACGAGTTTTTTTTTCATCGCAGTCTATCAGATGCTTTATATTTCCAATTGTAACCTTTAATATTTTAAGCTGTTCTCGATATCATCAAGCTATCTAAGTGCAGTTCTTCCCCGTTTCCTAATACCTCTCGTTGATAGTTAATAGCTCGGTCGGGTTGTTATTTTCTGATCTAAATAAGAATCCAGGATGCTTTACCGAATTTGACTTGATGACTTTAATAATGTCTGGTTATTTATATAGATTATAAATTTAGTGAATATAAAGAATTTGTGAAACTTTATTTCCTAGGACAGTACTGAAGATTTTGCGTAATATTTTTCTTTCAAACCTTAGTAGTCTAATTTGGATATGCTTGTTCAATGTCTGGTTTTCGCTGGCATAGAGGGCTAGTGGTTGAATTAGCATTTTATACATATTAATTTTTGTTCTATTGCTAACGAGTCAAGGTATTAGTTGGCTTTTTAAGCCAAAGTCGTATCTATTTGCTAGCATCAGATTGTGATAAATTTTTGTAACTTTTGGTTAGTTGAATAATTGTAATAATAATGAATGTGTGTGTGATATTAAATTTGGTGTGAATGATTTCGTTTTTTATTGAATGTAATGCATAATACCAGTTCAACTAGTGAAGTTTATTTCTGATAAAAAATACTCTGAGATAAAATTAGATTAACAATTTTATTTCAACAATATTAGTTGAAATTTCTTTAAAAGTTTATTACAGCAAAAATATTACTTCACAACTATTCTTAGTATATTTCAGTTCATTCCTTATCTAGTAAATAGGCATTTTATTTCCAAAAAGTGTCAAAAAATATCTCGCCTCGAAATTAGAAATGTTTAATAAAAATATCAGTTTCATAAAATGTATGAAATTATATCAATCGTTTTTTAAGGATTGAAGAATAGAAAAACTTGAAATTACGATATTGAAGCTGCATTTTATTCGTGAAAAATTAAGAATTAATCAAAGGATACATATTGTGGCGATATATTCGCGCATATATATATATATACATACATATATATATATATATATATATATATATATATATATATATATATATATATATATATATATAAAACAAAACAAAAACGGACATGCTGTATTCTTCGGCCACAGGATGCAGTAGCTACGATAGCAGAAGAGTCCTTTCAGGGGACAACGGCAGTTTATACATCTTTCATAAAAATAGCAGCCTTCACGTTAGGTGGCAACTGGTCGTAAAATTCAAAAGCAAAATAAACTTATCCTATATTAGAAATACGTAATTGGATGAAAACCTGGTGCTTCTCACTCGAGCGCTTTGAGTAAGCGAAAACAAAACCGAATATATACACTGTAAATTATTCCGATTCACTAGCACTACACAGCCACTAAGATCTGATAATCGCTTTGAAATCAGTCAGCAATTTTAAATATCTAGGCTCAATAATAACAGCAGATGCATCCGTGAAGAATAACATTGGAAATTGGATAAATGTCAGCTGTTTGTGGATATCTTTAACAGGATTTATATGCGATACAAGAATGCCTATAGAGATTAAAGGCAACATATACAAACGACCAATGGAACTAGCTCCATTCTATGGATCAGAATTCTGGCCTTTGAAAAAATCTGATGAACAGGAATTCCACGTAACTAAATAAAGGATTATCAGATAGTCTGAAGGAGTAAATATGAAAGACAAAATTAGAAATGAACTTATCCGTGTAACGTTTAAAATGGCAAAAATCCGAGATAAAATCCCGAAAACCGCCTGCGCTGGTATGGATACGTTGTGCGCCATAAAAATATGACATGCAAGATCTGTTATGGAGTTAGAACAATCGGAAATACGTCGTGGCAGATCATCAATCATTGGATGGAAATAGTGGAAAGGGACTTAAAGATGATGGGACTACATCTGGACTTGACTCAGTTACGCTAAAAATGGCGCTTTAAGGTAAAGAAGCCGACTATATATATATATATATATATATATATATATATATATATATGTATATATATATCTATATATATATATATATATATATATATATATATATATATATATATATATGTATATATACACACATACATATATATTTTTCCTTGATAGATTCGAATTATTTAATCAAAGGATTCAATTTGAAATTTTTAAGTCAAATGCTAACAAAACATAGAATATTTCCACAATTTTGAAACTAATGATTAAGAAATTACATTAAAAAAATATTGCACGTCACAAATTTCCTGTTTCCCAAAATGTGCTTAGAAATAAAAAAAAATTGTAAATGAAGTTGAGTAGTATTCAGTTTAAAAAACCATTTTTTTCTTTTAATATTTTGCCATTTGTAATAATTAAATTCTCTATATGAAGCACATGCGCGTAAATTTCGTTTTTGTATATCTATAAATGTAGCAACTATTAGGCTATAATAGACGAACGGACGGACAGATATAGAAAATTAGAGGAATTTTTTTTGTTGTACAACCTATTGATATAATTTATATAAATAGGATAAGCACAAATAACAAAAGGCGATTAAATGACAAGTAAACGACCACGCAAGGTGCTTTCGCAGAGTAAATAACCAACATGTGTGTACATTTTTATATTTATGTACCTATTGATGAAGCAATAAAATGGAAATACAACGCCTATATAATGCAACTGCTTGTAGCCTTTGTTTGAAGGCTATGATTGAGACGATAGTAATTCAAATAAATGCTCGATTCTTTGAGGAGGCGTGATTTGCCTACTTTTAATAACACTATTTTAACACTTATGTTTAAGTAACCATAAATTAAAAATAATAAAACAAAGTTAATTAATTTCCATTAGGGCGATAGTCACTATTAGGCGTACATATAAAACGCAGTTTCTCGAATTTAAAATTTATCGTTTTATCGGATTCATCAATGTGGGTTAGATGCAAGACTGATTCATTATACACAAACGACATATTATCGCTGTGACAAACTTTTTTCATTTGTAAAATTTTGTCAATTTTGATTAAACTGGATAGAGTAAATAAGACAAGTCTAGTTCAAATATTTCTAAGCATGATTTGGTCAATCACAAGTTAGCACAAGCCAAGAAAAGGGTCTCCCATGAAGATTAGTCCTACTATTAAGAAGTTTTTACGTAAGCTTTTTATTAGATACCGAAATTAAAAGAAAAATCAAAATGTATAATATTAATGATACTTATTACAAATTTTTAATACTTGTTTAATAATTCAATTTCCATTATTGCATACAAAAAATAATTCCTTTCTAGACACCTGGCTGATCTAGATTTGAAAATATGTATAGAAACAAAACTGGTATGGAAATACTAATTGAATTAAAAAATATTTATTTCATATTATTATATTATATTCTGCTTCAATTAAATTTTTATTGCTCTCTCGCTTTCTCTTTTTTCATAGTATTAAAAAATATTAACCGATAAGCCTGCTTACATAAGAAGGTATGCATATGCTTTTGTTATAATGTGGTTCATAGGAGAAATAGGCCATTTGTATTCATAATGTTTAATCTATAATGGATATTTTACGGTGATTTTTTACGATTAAAATGGATTATTTAGCATTTTGTCATCATAAAATTATATGTAATATTTTTGAACCCTATGATGTCATATAATGTATGTACGTGCATCATTCGTCACATGCCGTCTGCTCCATCCAAACTCTGTACGAACATAAAATTAATGATTTTTAACATATGTCCTATCAGTAAACGGGATAAATGTAGTTCAGATTGTATTACTTTATCGTTGCAGTGTGTTGAGTAGTCAAGTGTGTGCACTGTATTTTTAAAATTGGCCCGTTGCTCGGACGGCACCCAATAATACAAAAAGATTGCATCAACCTAATGAGAAACCTTCGTAACTCGATATTCTCTGACTTTAGAGAAAGTAAATGAATAGGTTTTGGCTTTATTAAATCATGGCGATATTTTATTTTGAATTTAATCTACATAATTTGAAGTTAACAGATTTTACAGGAATATTCTTATTAATATATAGGCGCAAAAATCACATCGAACGGCTTTATAAGTTCGTTCTATTTAAACCCAGGAATTAAGTGAGTTATATGAACCTTGTATGGTTATAACTTTTCAAATTTATATGGCATGCGAAATACGAAACTCTGCATAATAATATACTTCTCAAAATTTTCATTTTGTCGTTAGTATAAAGACTCGTTTAATCATTTTTGTTTAAATACAGTCGGTTGTTATATTCAAATTATTAATATTATTGAACCATGTATTTGCCTTATCTCGAATCATATAGAGAATCATGATTAACTTTAACTGTCAACGCACACGTATTCCCATAACTTTCAATTAAATCTACTTCATCTCCCAAATAGGTATAATGTATCTAGTAATTATTGCAAAGGTAATTCCATTAGGAAAGATTATAAAAGGTAATTCCATTAGAAAAGATTAATTATTGCAAAGGTAATTCCATTATAAAGACTCGTTTAATCATTTTTGTTTAAATACAGTCGGTTGTTATATTCAAATTATTAATATTATTGAACCATGTATTTGCCTTATCTCGAATCATATATAGAATCATGATTAACTTTAACTGTTAACTGTAACGCACACGTATTCCCATAACTTTCAATTAAATCTACCTCATCTCCCAAATAGGTATAATGTATCTAGTAATTATTGCAAAGGTAATTCCATTAGGAAAGGGACTAAACTCACTTAAATTCAGACAATTTAGTCACTGAGTGACAATATCTGAGCAGGACGCTTGCAAATTCGAGTTCTGAGATGTTTCGATACTTCCTGATAGGGAGTGCCAGGGAGGAACGGTCTTGAACTTGACAATGTGTTTAATTATCTATAAATTTGTTGGTGAGGCTCTTAGTAATATCGAAATGCTGCTGACAAAGACGAGCGAGTGTTAAAGTTAATAACGAAGCGCTCATCGAAAGAGGACTTCGGAATTAACAGATACTGTCACGAAGTTATGCGGTGACAGAGTTTAATATTTAAATATTTTATAATTTATTTCTGCCGTTCTAGCTCTCCCTAACCCTAGGGGACAATACACACAGGGTATTCCAGGCACATAAAAGGAAAAGAGATCCAGGTATTTTGAGCATCTTTTGTTGTCCTACAAACTTATACTGGAATATTTTTTTTATCAAATTTAGAAGTAATAAAAAACTATTTTAAGAATCCACTAGTTTCCACTAGGACCCTCTTTTAAATGTGTATCTATGTAAGGATACATTATTGTGATCATTTTGTGCTATAAATTGTTATTTATACATAAATTATGTGTAACATTGAACATTTCTTACATTGAGTCTTTAACTCGAGATCAAAATCTGACCCATTCATTCAGGACAAGAGAGAAGGTTTTCCTGAGTAATGGTCTTAAATCATAAACTCTTGTCATTAGTGAAAAAGAAATAAATCATTAACAAGTCAACAATTTTAATTTCCTTGAGCAACATAATTCTTTGACCTACTAATTGACCAACATCCAAATAGCAAAAACTAGTAACAATAATTTTTCCTACGTATATTCCTCGCAACTGCTTCATAAATTCCTACCAACAAAAAATCAATGCTTATATTTGCCAAATTTTGTTCAACTTATTTCGAACTATGTGACACTATGTAACTTATGTGACAGTTTTATTTATTTAAGTAATAAAATTTTATTTGTTTATTTATTTAAACACATTGTCGACGATAATGAAAAGGATGCTTTAAATAATATTATTCATATTTTTATTTGTGAAGTTAACCTTTTTTTTCACCAAATGCTTGACAACTTTTTAAAAATTTTTTTGAACCAATGCTTGACGCATTGGTTATATAATAATAAATGGTTTGTAATTTACGACGACACCAGTTTTTTAGTGATAATAAATGTGAAGTTTTATATTCGTTAAAAGATTGTTAGTTGAGATTTTAACGGAAACTAAATCTGTAATATTAATATTTACGTGTAATAAAACCATACCATGCTAACCACAGTACAGTTTAAACTTGGTATTTGATAGTTTTTAGTAAGTATCTAAATTTTTTTTTTATTTTTTTCGGCTTGAGGATACAGGGTAACCGTTTAATTGAAACTGGCTCTAACAGTTTTCTTCAAACTACTTTATAAACCAAACCATAACTCCTAACTTATTCTTCTGGAAAGAATCTGAATAGGGTACTTTTGCAAAGAGTAAAAAAGGTTGACATATATTTATAATAACTGGTTCTCTATGAGTTTAAAGACTAAATAAAATATTCCACCGTAGTATCACAAGATAGGCACGCGTTTTTTTTCAGAAAGTAAACATAGCATGGTAAGAGGACGATTTCATATCAGTAATATAAATAGTAAAAGTAAAAGTTTTTCCTAAATTTATAAATAAAATATTTCAACAAATGAAAATTTTACTTTCTTTTAAGTTTAGCTTGTTATCTAAAATTGGAAAGTTGCCATTTTTCAGACCATTTCATATCCGAATTGAAAGTCCTCAATGCAATATTTGCTACGTTTCACGAAATTTTGTTTTATGTATCTTCATAGAAGTTTCAAATTTTCTATATTTATTAAAATTCTATTTTATTACTTGAAATTTGGCCGATAATTTGTCAAACAATTGTATTTGTAAATTAAAAATTTATATGTGTATTGATTACATTGAATTTTTACAAGCAATTACCGCTGGTTACATCGCCTGCTCAATTAACGTGCAATAAATATTTTTTTATAGAAAAACTTTTTCAAGAATCAAACGTCTTGTAGCTATGTATATATATATATATATATATATATATATATTTATATATATATATATATATATACATACATACACACACACCTGTGTGTATGTGTATATATGTATACATAGCATAAAGTAAAATAGTTTAGTTTTTCTCCATAGGAAATATGAAATACTTAATATAAAAAGATATAACATTTCTCTTACTGAAGATAGAATGAAAACAATGGTACGTAAATCAATAATTAATACTTGTTAGTAACATTCGCATTTGATTACCATTTTTCACCTTTTAGATATATGATTTATTATAATTCGTCCTATGGTTTCAAAATGTGGTTTCAATTTTAATTATTAAAACTCCGCAATATATAATACTTAACTTATTTTGTTTTATATTTCATGATAGATAGGCTACTAATAAATCCGCTATTTGTCTAATAATTTTAATTTTCATAAGCTTTCATTTAACTCTTCCCGTCTCACTTTCTTCCAGTCACTCACTAAAAAAAATTTCCAGTCCATTTTGATTCACTCTCCTAGGTTTGATTGAGCTCCTGATTGACCTGAAATTATGAATATATAAGTGTATCCAATGATATAGTAATATAATGAAATGAATTAATTCTGAGCTGTTCTGATGATGGAGCAAAAAGATATGACCATGTTCTGGAATTTTCATCGGTTTTTTGGCACCATAATAATAATAGACTCTTCCCTCTCTGGACCTGTCTACTTAAAATTAATATAGTACACAAAATCAAAATATTAAAATTATTATTTAACAATGATAAAAAAACATGTAGCTATAGATTTAAGGCAGCTGTGAGTGTGACTAAGAAAACCTTGTCATAAGTACCAAGTTTCTGACCTTGATTCTTAAATGAAGTATTCAGCGTGTTTGTGAAAGTAACAATCAGTTTTCGTTCTTGAAGGTAAATAAAAGCTTGCCGTTTATAACCATTTTATTTCTTTACTTTATTTTATGTATTTGAAATTAATCAATTCAATTTTTAATTACTTAACAATCATATATTTGTTATCTGTCACCCGCAGTTAGCATAGGTATAGAGTTAATACTCGTTTTTTGCAGATTCCTTTGGTCTTTTGATATCTTTCTCAAAGAATGAAGTTATTTTTTTATATTATATAGTTAGAGAATATCAGGGTTACTCTGTTAGAAAACCAAAATTTAACCTGGGAACGTTGTTCACTGAAATATATTTTGCTGAAAAATTAAAAAAATCGTTCCAATGAGATATTTAATATTTCCTAATTTAATATAGGAAGGCACTTTGAATTATAGTAATCGGAAATCAAAATTTCAGTTTTTCGAATATTTAGAACCAACTCTCAGCTGTAGAATAGGCAAGTATACCTTCATCCGTAGTTATCCTAAACTTAATATATTACTAATAGACGAACACACTCGGCATGCATTGTATCACCGAATTTGAATTGCCCTTGCATGCGCAATTGTACATACTCGTATGTTTAAATTTTAGTGATGGCTTTTCACTAACGACGCTATATCGATAATATAAAAATAAAAGGGGACGTATTTAATCAAATTTTGTTAACGATTTATTTCCCACAGCCCATGATTATGAACTCGCCTCCAATCTAACGTATTTTTAGGAATGATTAAATTCTAAACGAGTAAATCCCGTCTCGAAAATGATTATGCAATACCTCGTATGAAGCTTTCCCTCTTATGTTTTTTAATCTTAAATATTTGTTTAAACATTTTGGGTGCGTTATTTGAACTTTGAAAAAATTTCAATCCGAGCGAATTCGTATAAAAAAAATAATATCATGGCCAGAAATATAGCAAAAGCACATAAATTTAGGCTAAAAATAAAACAAAGGTTGTATCAGAAAAAATAAGTTCTATGTGGAAAATACATACAATGTGAATGCAGAAAAGTAAAAAAATACGTACAGATATTTTAAATTTAACAAATAACATATTACCTAAATAACCTTTAAGTAAATTTTAAAAACAAATATTTGCTTTATAGTTAACCAAATATTTGTTTTTAAAATTTGAAAAATAACAAACATGAGTTCCACATACAATGACATTTGTAGTGATTCAATTACATAATTCAGCTACGAGAAAAAATTATACAATTCAATATGAAAAAAGGAACTTTCGTTACATTCCTTATATAACGATATTATTGCACCAAAATTTGAAAAATGTATTTCTACGATTCTAAACAATCCTTTTGTGTTACAGTTTCTTTTGATAATTTTTTCATATCATAATTTTATTGTCAAATAATTTCCAATTATATATTTTATTAATAGATATATGTGACTATTAAGAGGGTCCTACTCATATGAACGATTAATTAAATTATCAAAAAAATTGTCAGTGTAAATAAATTATATTATTTCTAAAACTGTTTTATTAAAAGTCCTTTTACCAAAGTCAAAATTAGTTTTTAAATGTTTCCTAAAATAAATTTCGCATTTTAAGCACATACCAAATACATTTTTTGATGGATAAATCAAAAAGACTACCTTGTTTTGCTAAATCTTTACGACTCATAAATGACTCATTAGTTTGTGATTGTTCCAAGAAATCGATACAAACTTCACAATGTATGTTTTTTTAAAATTTTTTTTAAACACGAATCCTTTAATCCACCTATATTTTCAACAACCAATTTAATCAATTGTGATGTCTTCCGAAGTGTTATGTAGTCTGTCTAATACCGAGGATACATCTTTGATATAACTTGGATTGTCATTTGGAAAATTGTCGCACAATCGAAATTTCTCTAAAATTGTATCACATATTATTGCGTATTAATGCGTTTTGCGGTACAAACTATACTAGAAAAAAAGTGCTTTTTTTTCTTATTTTCAAGCAGTTACCACTTTCACTTAATTTTAACTCTCCAACTCTCAAAGTAGCCTTTAGTATGCAAAAATAAATTGCCTGTTCGTTGGGTTTTTATGAAACCACCCTTAGAACAGGCACTAAAATATTTCCAAATGGTCTTGTGATACTTTATAAAAAGGTAATAATTGCAAGTAGCCTTTTTGAATGTAGTCTACGTATAAATATTTTAGACTTGTTAACCCGGATTAACTTAGTTAATTACTTAGTTGATTACCGTTATTAAGAACCCGGCTAAACTTAAACCTCCCGTCTCAAATTTTAAATTTACAAAATATTTGTATATTTCATCGATTTTGTCACACATTTCTTATTTTTTATATGAGCACAAAAGTTTTCTAAACCCAAAAGAAAGAATGTTCCTGGAATTCAAATATCAAATAAGTCATTAACGAGGGTAATAAATAACACAGTGACTTCCGAATTCTCAAAATGTGATAAATTCCAAAAAATCATGGCAGTACTGAAAGACCGTCGCAACAGACCTTGAAAGTGATTGCACTGCTAGCATCAATTTAATTTTTTATTTGAAATAACAATTTCAGGCCTTCCTTTATTTGAATATTGCGTAATTACCTATTAAAGATTCTAATTTTATTTTTCCACAATTTTCTATTTTTCCACAATTTCTAATTTTTCCACAATTTTCGTCTATTAAAACTTTTTCGTCACCGGACATATTTCTCACAGGTTTTAATCAAGTGACAAGAATTTAGTAAAATGTAATATTTTTTGGCTTTGTTTTTGAAATAGTAGTGAAAAAGCATATGGTTCGCTGCTTAATTTTGCGCCAAGTAAATTGGACATATTAAGATTTGAAGCAATTCCGTCAAATATAATTGAAATTAGTACACATGCGATCTCATTACTTAAATCAAGGCAAATTTTCAATAAATTATCTTTTTTTGAAGCTATAATACTTTTTCCTGAAAAGAAACCAACTGGAAGTTTTCAAAAGCTATTCACAACCACAACCATAAATATTATAACTTGATTTGCAATTACTGGTCTGTCTCCGTCCAAATCGTTACCTGTATAAATATACAAATGCCGACAAATACATTATATTCCCTAACCCTCATTTCATCAAAAGTGATAACTAGCTAACAAATAATTCTTTTTTTAACCATTTCCTTTATTGTATTCAATGACTCAGCTGTAAACCCAGTTCGCAATTTTTACTCTTTGATATAATTTCTTAAGTGTTTAACACACTTAAGAAATTATATGATTATATGAGGTAAATAAAAATCAAACTTTCCACTGATATAATTATAACACCTTGGACTATAGAAATGGAAAGTTTGTGCAAATTTTCTACGTCGATGTGCTCTTTGTGGAAAACATTTTCTATCAAAATGTTTACTGCACAACTTAGTATATTAATGGGGAGCCCAGATGTATCTTTAAAATAATTCTTGTCCATTTTTCTCGCCGTACAGAATTCATTGCAAAACTGAAAAACATATTTTTGAGTGATATATCGAATAATAATATGGAAACCATTATTAAAGGATTGAAAGCAAATTTCACTTTTACACTAATTGCCAGTTTTTCTTTATTTTGTTATGCACCAATATTTTGGAACACCAGCTCTCATTTTAAGTACTGTATGCTTTAGGTACATTCAATTCATTTAAGTCTAAAAATTATTTTTCTGATCTGAGCTTGATTTAACGTTGCAAATAATATTAATAATTTTTTTCGTTTCATTTCATCTACTAACAATTTTTATCGCAATCTACGTTTATTTTCACTATAGAAAAATATCGATATTACTTGTCGATAAAATAATGCAATCCCTATATATCAATCCGTATAATGTAATTTTACACGGATACAAATATCTCGTAATTATACACACAAAATATAAAAAAGAATAATAAAACCTAAAATAGAGCATATTTTCTATGATATTTACATTTAACCAAGTCTAGTTAGACAATAATTTAACAGAATATAAGTGATAAAAAAGTAAGTACGTGCATAGCATTTACTTGAGAAATTTTTTTTTTTGGATTATTCATATTTGTCACTTCACGATCTAATACTAAACAAGACACCATTGCTTAATTTAAAATAATATTGTGGAAATATTATTTGAATATACACGAAAATACTGAAATACGGTGAGACGCTATCGAAGGAAAGAAAGAAATTATCTGTTACAATAGATTTATTTGTTCACGTATTATCATCTCTTTTCCACTTGCAATAATTCATAAAGAATACGTTCTCGCTCGCATGCTGTGGTTGTCTATTCGTAGTATGTTAAGTGCATATATCGATTGCGAGTTGCTTCCCACACTTTTGTCCTTTAATGATATTCATGACGCAAGAACAGTTTGAATGTTAAGTTATCTCTTTGAAATTTCCACTCTTTGTGTATTATTTACTTGTTAAAACTCAGTTACTAACTTGACAGAAGATCAAACACCTTACTATTTATATACTTTTACTAATATTTCACTTTTTAACTTAATTAGCAAATTGGACTTCTTTTTATGACCTATGTTAAGGAAGAGCCGCGAATGTGTATATATAGCTTACAGTAAAAAGTCCTGAAAAAAGTCGTAATTCTAATAAAAAATATGATGGCTAACCTATGAGACAAGAAATAAGATTAAAATGAGATACCATAGGTAAATGATACCATAGGTAATTGGAAATTTAAATCTAACCCTAATCAAGTTACAATTTTTTTAAACATTTGGAGTCTATAATGAACATGTTCTCGCTCGTACGCTGTAATCACCTATTCGTAGTATGTTAAGTGCATATATCGATTGCGTATTGCTTCCCTCACTTTTCTCATTTATTGATATTCATGAAGCAAGAGCAGTTTGAATATTAAGTTATCTCTTTGAAATTTCCACTCTCTGTCTATTATTTACTTGTTAAAACTAAGTTACTAATTTAACAGAAACACAGTAGCTTTTTTTTTCAGTGGCCAATGTAATACCCCATATATCTTAATCGAATTAGTCAATGCATTATCATAATTTTTATTCATCTTTCGTTATTTATACCCTAAAGCATTAAAAATCTTTTCTCTTTCATATAGGATGTATTAATAGACATAGATTTGATTTTTTCAACACCTTTGCGCAAACGATTTTTAAGATTTTTTCAAAGGACCTTAAATACTCATAAATGCATATACCTATACGAGTAGATATGTGTGCATGCGTGCGTGTGTGTGTGCATGCGTGCATGCCTGCGTGCACTCGTGCGTGTGTACACGAGTGTTTGTGTGTGTGCGTATGTGTCTATGTCATATAGAAACTCAACATTAAAAAACACACAAAATTAATTTTCAATTTGACCTATTTCTCAATCGGTAATTAAGCAACTGACCAGTATTAAAAACTCTAGTATATTTTGATTTCCACATAGTACCATTGTATAAAACGAGACTCTACATTTTACAAAACGAGTACTAAACGATAGAATCTTTTAGATATGAAGAAAAAAATTCAATGAAACCTTTGTTTGGTTACAAATTATTTACCACAATAAATTTAAGTTAAATTTGATCGCTTCTTAATAAGACCGCCTTTCACCTTAGTTAATAATGAAAACCTAGCAAGCCTAGTAAAAAATACAACATAAAAAATATAAATAGGGATATCGCTGAAACATATTAATGTATTTTCAAGAACAGATTAGAATTAAAGAAAACTGACAAGATAATTCTAATATCGATTTAACTATGAAGTAATACTTGTTGAGGATGGGAAATGTTTTTACCATAAATGATGTGGTACCTGGTATAGTTTGCTATATTGCAATAGAATCATAGGAGTACGGTATCAAATATGTATTTTATTTGAAACTTTTTTCGTTGTGAAATCATTTCTGAATTATTCGTAAATCAATATAATCCCTGTTTTTTTATTTTTTCCTCAATTTTCATTGAAAGGATTGGATGTTTTTACTCCAAGGATATATTAACTAGCGATTAATTACAACTTCTGTGCAAATATCATGCCATGCGCTTTCAGTATAGATTTCACTACTAATACAGTTTATGAAATATAGTTTACTAATGCAGTTTATGAATATATATTGTGTCAAGACGCATTCATATATTTTCCTACATTGTTGCTTTCACCACTATGTGCGATACCGTACTGGTGTTGGTCAGTATAATATACCCAGAGAATGATAATAATAAGTACACGATAGATATCGGTAAACCTAGAGATTATTACTATTTCACTAGTCATGTATTTTTATTTTTATTAAGTAATTTCAAATTTTTTATTAATTCATTTTTAAATTGAATCCTTTTTTCTTACAAGAAAATATATTAAATTTTTCCTGCGGTTTCGTACTCCTGCATTCTTGATTATTGTAATAGGATTGATATGGAAGTTTTGTACGCACGAGACACGTGAACAATAGATTTAATGTTCACGTAGCGTCATCCATTTAATTGACATATTGTTGTACTAAATTTCCATTACGTAGTAAAAACACTCTTAGCTTTAAACACTCAGTTTCATTCTAGATAAATTATGTTACTTTTTATGTCGAAAATACATTAATTGGAATAATGAACTTTATACTAAGTTTCATACACACACACACTTTTCATGGTTTATAAAATTCTGATTTTAAAACCAAAGGCAATTTAAATACAATAAATTTGAAATTTATTGTATTTAAATAAATTGATACAAATTTATATCAATCTAAAACAAATGTATTATAAATGATGAATATTTTTGGATAATCGTTAATTTTTGGAACAATCGGGTCTGGGTAAGAAAATTTTGGAATTTAACTTAATTTTATCAATTGGTTAAACCCAGTTTAAGAAAAATAATTAGGAAATAAATACCAAAAGATATTATTTGGACATAGAAAACTTTACATTTTGGAAAAAGGCAGAACGTGTTTTAGAAACCAAAGCTCAGAAGTTGGTAATAGAATATTCGTTATCAACTGGTATAAGCTCGTTCACCACGTACTCATATTGCTTATACGCCTACTTATATAGAATACTCGTGTTAATATTGTCGCGACACATTTCCTTCGCACCCAACGATACAGTTTAAAATCAAAATGCATACTTAAAGCTACAAAATGTCATTAAACAAAGTAATTAGAGCTTCCAAATTACAACCTTAACGTCATTAATAAAGCTTACAGGCATACGAGTTATATATTAAACGAATTATTATAATCCATTTTCCATATTTATGATATGTGCGCCGTGTTAATTACTGCAGCGGGCTTTATTCTGAGATGCGTTGTGAAGGTGATAAATACTAGGATCATTACTACCTGTGTATATACTCGTAACTACCTGCTATTTCCAGGATTATAATACTAGTAACGTTTAAGTCGAAATCCATATTTTCTAGGAAATTATTTTATTCATGCGTACCTGTATGTTAATTTATTTGCCATATTTACAAAAAAAAATGCTTTGTCTACTATTCAATAATTCATAAAGAACATCACTATAATTACTCAAAGTAGAACATTATTTTGAAAGAAAAAATGTCTTCTTTCTTAGAATAATGCTCTTTACGTCAATTTATGTGTCTGTCAATTTATGTTCAAATGATATATGTTTTTTGGATTTTATTTAAATTAATTTAAAATTTTGCCGCCTTTTCTAATTATCTCTCCGATGTGATTGAATTCACTTCATCTCATTTCAGTTATTTTAACTTTAGAGTAAAATATCAGACTTATTTTTCATCATTATACATGTACTTAATGTTCCATAAAACACAGATCGTATATAATACTATAAATGAAACGAGGAAATAATAAATATTCTAATATTCCACCATATTTATTTTGGGAATCTAGATATATGTATCCATTTTTATAACTGTTATTTTAATAAAATGAAAATTCATGACAAATTCCTAAGAGTTCCAATGCATTAAAGAGATTACACTTTTTACTGCTTCTTCGTCTAAAGAGAGAAAAGTTGTAGTGAGATTCTATTATTATTCTATATTCTATGTATATTTTATATATTTTAATGTTTTCCCTATTTCCATCTATTAATTAAAGGTTTACCTCGAAATGTACGAGCACAATTTGATTCCCTCCACTTAAATCGTTAGCTCTTACTACACATGCATTCTTATATTAATAATATTCCTAACGCCCGTAGCTTCCTACGGTGAATAGAAATTATTTATAATACATAATGTGATTTACAATGTATTATAAATAGAATAGTTTGGTTACTAGCACTTGACGATCTAATATTTAAGATCTCTGAATATATTATTTCACTGAAATTGTATTACGTTTAACACACGTCCACTTTTGTCGAGTGTGGACGACCTAATGACTCATTTTACAGCAATTCTACCTAATTGACACAATGAATTATGAATTATGTATTTTAAATTTATGAAAGGTTGATATGTATTTAGAATATTTCTAAATAAACTTATACATAATTTAACATTATGGCAGTTAATTGGAATTTTGAAAAATATATTTTATGTGTTTGTATTTGACAAGTACGTTATTATAACATGTAAAATAATATTAAATATGGGTATATTATATTTAGATACGGTTATAACAGCATTTTCCATAATTTTCATAGAATTGAAGTATATTTTACTACCGATAATATTACAATCGACTCCATGTTTTAAATGTTATGTGAACTTCAACTACTTCTGGTGAAAATTATTTCTTGACAACAAAATACATACTTACTCAAAAGCGTACGGGATAATTTCGTAAATTAATAATGCTTTTACTGTAATAAAAGAAGCATTTATTTTCTCTAGATAAGACGATTAGAGCTTTTTCTTGTGTTTCCAATCAACGAAAATAAATTGTTAAAATATCTATAGTTTATTGTACTATTTATTTCTTATTAGGTTTTGGTACGTAGCTCGTTATACATCTTTCAAATTGTTCTTTAATTATATTAGTTTAATATCTTCATATAATTATAAACGCAATATATATGTATATATATATATATATATATATATATATATGTATGTATATATATATATATATATATATATATATATATATATATATATATAAATATATCTCTATATCTATTCTTTGTATAAACGGTCTGGCGAATAAAATCTCACTCGCTCGATTTCGATTTCGAATCTCGATTTCGCTTCCTTCTTCAATTCATTCGGTTATATTACAGCAGCAAATAACTACGAATTATATCATAAATTATTTCTTTTCATTTTGTTAACCATTATTTTAAACGTTCGTTCCATTTTTCTATCCTGGTGGGGTTAGCAGAATTGAATATAATCCAAATTTAATTTATAAACCGAGGAATACGGTGCCTCTGTTTGTAAGGATTCTATCGTTTTTTTTTAAACTGTTCGTTGATTGACTGTCATCCAAATGTTCTTTAAGAGATGTATAATGAAGCATTTAAAGCAAGGCCATTGATCAGTAGAACCATAATTTCAACGTAATTTTTGTTCATAATGCAGATTTTGTAGCGGATGTAAGAAACAATAAACGCTGTGAGCAAACCATGTATCTGAAATGTTTCACTCAGATATTTCATTTTATAACTAAGTTTCACAGTACGCTCTTTAATTTTATTAATTTTAAAAGCATGTGTCGAAAATTACGATAAAAAGTGTCTTATGTTTTATAATATTTTTCGATTGAAATTATTCCTGAATACGTAAAATTTTGATGAATTATATTTTTGATGAAATATATTAATATGAACGATTGTGAAGGAAAATATGAAGCCAATTAGAGAAAAAGCACACGAGTTGCACATAAAACTGCCTTTGCTGGCTTGACCATAAGAAATATTCTGAAAATATGTGTGAAGGAACTGGAATAGTTTATTAGTGTTCCAAAAAGTTTGAGATAAAATGGCTTGCTAATTGCAGTAAATAAAGTTCTATTTAAACTATATATTACATTATATTAGACAATATTGTGTTGAGCAACGCTTTTTTTGTATTATTTCATGAGAGACGCTATACAATATATATATATATATATATATATATATATATATATATATATATATATATATATATATATAATATCAATGGTTATTACGTAGATATATAAATATATATATATATATATATATATATATATATCTACGTAATGACCATCATCATTTTGACCATTTTTATGAAAGGCGGTTCAGTATTAAATTTTTGCCAAACTTTGTAATGAACCGTAGCTAGCGTAGCGTAGATAATATTTAAATATTATCAAGGGTCTCTAAAAAGTTTTTCTGCTCTTTAATTTCATCTTACTTCCTTTCCATAATTTCCCTTTTAATCATTTTTAGGGTTTCATACCCCAAAAGCAAAAAGGAACCCTTGTAGGATCACTTCGTTGTCCGTTTATATATCAGTTAAAATCTTTTTCTCAGGAATGCGTGTATTAAATTGAAATTAGTATCAAATACTTAAATTACGGTAGATTTGGACCTGTAAAAAAATAAAAAAAGACCCTCAAAAAACCCTTGGACCTGTAAAAAAATTTAAAAAAAACCTAAAAATACAGTAAATGAAAATCTATAGGATATTTTCCGTTCACCTAAAATCATGAAATCGGTCTCACAGCATGAGTAACGGAAAGAAATAATTAATTTGGTGTTATATCACATAAAAAAAAAAATACTGTAAAATGCACCCAGGAAGTATATAGTAAGTAGGCAATATATTTTCGTTTTAAAAATTAAAATTTTGGAAATAGTTTAATAGGAATACTATTTTTTATTAAATGTTTATAAATGCATAAATATGTACGTATTCCTTGTAGTGCGAATTCCGTGCTGGACAGGTTTTTTAACTGTCATCTTGAATTTTTCTCTGATCAAGAATGGCTTCACTTGATAACTTTTAATAGTAGAGCAATTCATCAAATCTTTTACGTTCTACCACGTAATTAAATTTTGTAATATAACCATTGTTGTCTGAAACATATCGTCCATGTGGCAATAAGTGTGACAAATGTATGTGTTCTAATCTATGTCTACATTAAAGTAAAAAAATAATTAAATATGTAGTCTTTTTATGAATTAACAGAAATAAAATTAAATAACAGTTAAATAGATTATAATGATTTCCTATGCTTTTACTTACAAGATTTTTCAAAACATTTCCCAGTGATTTTAGTCCTTATCATAATGCTTCTCAGATAAAATATTCATACAAAAATATAAATTTACTGTATAATGTGTAGATATCAATTGTTAGAATACATTCCAAATACTTTTATTTGCGTGAATGCGATAAAAGGCGATTGTTACAGAATCGGGCCCAATGCGTTACGCTTACGGAAATTAAGAGCCCATTCTATTCAGCCGCGTTCCGAGGTTGCGAAATGTAAACAGCCCAATTTATATTCAAACTGTTAAACGTTGATTAAATAAGGCTTTAGCGTTCGGCTGTTTGAGGATGTTTTATGGAAAACGCTCCAATCAGTCTTATTTTTGTACCATTACGTTTTTGTGTTGATTCCGGAACAAATGCTTGTAAGGATTAACGAATGCTCGAATGTTTCTGGAGTAATCTGTTTGTGGATTCGGTTTTATTTGAAGTGATATTGTGATTACTTGCTGATGGTTTGTATCACATAACTTTTTCCGTCTTTTTTTTGACGAAGTGTTGTAAAGTTTCATATTTTTTTTGTTTCTAGGTTCACTCTAACCATATAGATTTCATATTGCTTTTATATCTTCAGGTATTAAGTAGGTTTATTGATTGTGGGACTGAATGACATTATTAGGATTTCAATAAATATTCCTATTCACCACTGTAGACATTTCGAATCAATTTACATTATCTATCCTAATTGGTATTAAAAATTAATCAAACTTAGAGATTTTTATTATTGGAAGAATCGGTAGAAATTGGAGAATATTTATTAAAATTGATTAGAAATTCATTAATAATAAACAGAATTATCAAAAAATACGTAGAAATAACAATTATTTTATAATTACTAAAATTATTGCCTCATAGAGAAAAAAATTACATGCAAAATTGAAGTTTGATGAATTTTAAAAAGCTTATCCAATAAATATATGTAAATAATTTATTCATTTGAAATTTGAATAATTTACACTCAATATTTCGTGGAATTAATTAATTATTTTTATTTGAATTTTGCTGGATACTTTTGAACGCAATAAAGTTTTGAAAAGTTTTACATAAAATAACACTTTCCCAATCTATAACCTTATTCTAATCCATATTACATTTTCCTCTATTTCCTATCGTCTAATATCTAAATTGACCGACTCCTTAAAAAAAATAGTACAATAAGAATTTCCATAGAATTATTACATTTTAGGAAGAGCGGTAACAAAATTATAAATGCCTAACAAAATTTCATTAATTTTGAGAGTTTTATATTTCAGGAAGGTTTTTAAAAAGTTATTATTAATTATGTTGATTCGATCTTTTGAATTCAATTTTTTGAATCAAAAAGTAAAAATATCCATAGTGGCATTTTTCGGCAATTTTTTTTTGAAGGTACAGGACACGGTTAGTCTTGTGTTTCTGTATATCTGCACATTTCACTCTTTCATAACATTATGCGAGAGTAATTAAACATTCAACTGATTAAATAGAAGACGATTTCGTTACCCAATTATTTTTTTTAAGCTAATCTTGCGTGAAAATTGTTTTTTTTCATTATCGGTTTATACATTTAAGATTTTTATATAAATTCTATTACCGTACTTTTATTAAAGTATTCGGGATACTATTAAAAGTTGTTCAATCACTGTCATCACCGCGGTGTATTAGTTTATCACACGCTTTTTACCTTTGATGACGCAGCTCGGGGTCTCAGTTTCGATTCCCGGCCGCTGATAATGGAGTGATGTTTATAATTGCAACAGATCAGCGACTGACAGCAGCGTCACTGGTACGAAAAGCTACGTACTATGGTATCGCCAAGCCAATGCTCAACAAAGTCATTTTCCAACAGCTAACGGAGACAGACTTCAGATGATAATGATTATTTCAGAAGGCATATTTCTGATGTAAATATAATTCTAATATAATAAGCAATAGCTTCGTCAACGCAGTTGCAAATAAGTAGCGTTGTTTGATATGGATATAGACTGAAGGGTAAGTACCACGCCAGTTTACTGATGTTCGTTGTAATGCTGATTTTAAAAATGTTACGTCGATATTTTGCATATTAATTTTTCACAATAAAATTATGAGACTTATTTTTATCACTTACATTTCTTTCAACACACTTATATGTCTTTTCATATTATTGAATTTTTTTGTGTTAATTTTTTTTACTGACACGGTTGTAACGCATAATGTTCTCTTTTTAAATCTGCTTAGAATGATTTTACTTTGCTACCTTTTAGTAACAACTTAGCAGATTATTCGAGAAAGTCAATCAATTATCAACATATAATTGGTTGGTTTTAACACTAGAAAGACCAACATTTTGAATTATCTAGAAAGACTAAGAGTTGTTAAATAACGTAGTATGGGCTGTAAAATTTTATATATGTGTTATTTTTATATTTATGTTTTATTCGTTGTTAAACTAAAGTAACATATGAAAGTAATCAATTAATTTATTATTTATTAAAAAATAATAAAATCCAGAAATTAATTGGTGCCAAATCTAAAATATTATGAAAAATTTGCACTGGCCATCGGTGAGTAGGCTTTAACGCCCACGAGTATACATTTCTTTACTCGTAGTTTGACACCATATTTTTTTGCCATTTGATCAATAATGTCGATATAAAATTTCGTAGGATTGTAACACTTGACAATATTTGATTTCTACCTTGCTTCTTTTGTATTGACAAATACATTAGAGTGAAATAAACTTAGAATCATAACTGATTTTGAAGGTTTACCTTGATAAACTGTAAGGCTTGTTAAATCTACACCGAACTTTGGAGGAAAACAGCTGTTCATCGGCAATGAGGTTTTCACCAGGTTTGTAACACGAAATACTGTTATGAATGAACTTTTTTCTATACTTCCGAAATCATGGCAAATTTGTTTGTTTGCAAACGTTCTGCCCTTTCTGTTCGCACAACAAAACGCAAGAGCCGCATTATTTCTTTGAAACGATCCCATACCATGTTTTGTGAATAAAATTGAATGCCCCTATTTTTATCCCATAGGTCGTCCACAGAAATATTTTTAGCTACACAGGCTCTTCGAGCGTAGCCAATTGCAATTAAAGTATCAAGTTTATTTAATGAAAGTGACCAACTATTATCTCGAAGCTGTATTTCAATTTCAGTATATTTCTGAATATGTCGCAACATGGAGTCATCCATAATAAGTTTTCATGCTGATATAATGCTTCCCTTGAAATATTTCTTGGAAAAAGAAGTGGGTCCAGTTTCCCCTGTAAGAACATTTTTCCATGGATGGCAATCAGATCAATCCAGAGCTGATAAGTTTCCAGGGCTTCTAAGTACTCCGCTAGAAGATACCGGGACGTTAGTATTGTTATCAATACCTTCGGTTTGTACCCTTGAACCTCGGCCATGATATCCTTGACCATAACCTCTTCCTCTTCTTAGATTTTAATTTGTATTACGTAAAGCTATGAGACCTAAAACTAACTAATTAGAACCATACTGAATCTAAAACAATAAAATAAATATAAAATTTTCCGTTTTCCCGAATATCGAAAAACAGTTATTTATTTGCAACTTTTTACACCATTAAATTAATAATAAAAATAATGTAAACCTACCATTAGAATTGCTATGAATGTTTGCATATAATAATGCATCACATTCTTGTCTAACAACACTGCAATCACTTTCTTCACTCTCTGAATCTAAATACATAATGTGTGTATCTTCTTCAGTCCGTTCACAATCTGATTGGTGCTTCAGTATATTTTGCAGCACTTCCATTATTTCAGAATGGCGAATGGACCAGCTTTTAGACATTTTAAAATAACAGCAATATGAAACAAAACCAAAGCAAACAGTAATACGTATTTTCTTTGATGAGGACAAAATAAATATGACAATAATACATTTGGTATCCACAAGTACATTTCTCAAAATGTAATTATATTTCATAAACAGCTAGCCAGCCATTCAGTATAAACATATCAGAATCACGTAAACAAAGTTGAATTATAAAAGTCATACAACAAAAACTATTCCAATGCAATAATTTTTGAAATATGTTCTATCAAAAACTGATTGCGGTCCTTTGACATCTTTGCTGTTCATAGTGTTAAATATTGATGAAAAAATTTAAAGCGAAAAAAACAAACTTACGAGAACAATATATATATATATATATATATATATATATATATATATATATATATATATATATATATATATATATATATCTGTCATAATCCAAAATTTATTGACAAAATTGTAGAATTAAAAAAAATGTACATTTGTTTCGGATTAACATAGTCACTATTAATAAACAATTACAGCATAAGTCTGTGGATTCAACACTGGCATCGGTGTTTATCCGTAAATTACGAAAAATAAAAAGTTCTGAATTTAAAAAAAATAAAAAATGTCTTTGGAGTAGTCCACCATTTTGGCACGCAACCTTTGGGCCTACTAGATTATATCCACTCCCGCCTCGCCTCCAAGTCGTGCGTTGAGACTTACGGCTCAGGCGAAGTCGTAAACAGCGCAACGCCGAGAGCGGCGCTTGGCAGTACAAAATGGAATAGGTACTTGTTGCAGCGCGCGGTAGTAAATGTACCAGTGGGCAAAATGTACCGACACCCGACGCCGCCGGTTCAAACAATGACCGTGTAAATCATTCCGCACAATTGAACGCGTTGTCGCCGCGGCACCTGACCGTACGTGGATATCGGACTTTTATTTTTTTCGCAGTTTGTCCGCGCGAGTTCTGGCCGGCAGCGCTGTGAAATACGGCTTTGAAATAGAAATGAATGGCAGACACGTTTAAAGTTTGTTCGTAAATATGTTTGCTGATATCTCAACGTTCAACTTTTATATAATTATTTGTAGAACACCTCTCAATTCTATTTATTTTTTTGGCCTATTCACTACACAAATAGTTGTGATGAAGTTATTGCTACCCTCACAGTTTTTTTAACTAACCAATCATTGAGAAGAAAAGAAAATCAGAAGAAGCTTTGTCGGGATACAGTCGCTAGTTTACAGGCTTAGAATACATTAGTATGGTCATACGGTGAATAAGAATTATATCTGTCACTTGATCACTTTTGCGTTGGACCTTTGGTGCACGACCGCTGAGTCTGGTTTTACTCACTATCGAACATTCGAATATTTTTGGATTCGCCCACTGATGATATCTTTTGTTTAAAAATATTTACTGTATATTTGTTTATTATGCATATTTGCATATCTGTCACTTGTTCACTTTTGCGCTGGAACTTTAGGGCACTTCCGCTGAGTCTGTTTTTACTCACTATAAAACATTGAAATCTTTTTGGATTCCCCGACTCATGATATCTTTTGTTTAATAATCTTTACTATATATTTGTTTATTATGCATATTTTGCATATCTGTCACTTGTTCACTTTTGCGCTCGAACTTTAGTGGACTTCCGCTGAGATTATTTTTACTCACTATCAAATATTATAATATTTTTGGATTCCCCGGCCCTCGATATAATTTTCTATTTATGTTTACTCTAAATCTGTTTATTACGCATATTTTGAGTATTTTATTTTTGCAATATATCCAAAGTGTGAAGGATGATAGATGAAAAGTATTAAAAATTAAGGTGTAAAATATTTAATAAAGTGCAAAACATGTGACAGCTTCAACGTCGTGATCACAAAACCAAAGCTGGAGCTAGACTAAATTGATATGCGTCGCTGTGCACATTGTTATGTCTCAAATTTGCATTACGTTTGCATCAGCCAATGACGTTAAGCTCAATGTAATTAATCTAGAACATGCTTTGTTTATATTTTATTGGAAACAATATTGTTCTGTATCCATGCTTAATAGTGTTCATATTATTAAATTTTTCTTAATCAACGTTTTTGTGATACTCATGATTTAAGTATGGTTTCGAAAAGTAGGATATATTCCATGTCAAAAACATGTGGAGAACCGCAGATTATTGTGAGAGATTATTGAGAAAAAAATAAACAAATATAGATTTGAAAATAAGATTATATGTAAATAGTAAAAAATGAGGAAAACATATAACTGAAAAAAAATTTCAGGCGAGTATTATTCCATTATATACAACAAAAATGAATAAGGAAATGCCAGTGTTTCAAGTCTTTAAATTGAATAAATATATATTTACTTACTTTATTTTCTTTTCAATTTTTTCATATTTTTTTAAGTTTTACCTGTTTAAACAAATATGCTTCATTACTATGCCAAGTTTCAAGCATCTACATCAAACGGCTCTGATAGACAGACTGACGTACAGGTGGATGGAAACCTGAATAAAAATGATATTAAAATATTTAAAAAAATCATATTAAGTTCTTAATAGTAGTCAATTTTTTAGTAGCACAAAAAACAATTTGTTTTTGCATTTAAAAATATATCAATATACACATAAAAACTCAATGTATTTATATTTTTATAGGTATCTAGAATTTTCAATTTATTCCCCTAACACCCACACTTACGCTCCACGTCTTAGTAAGAATGCTAAAAGGGTGGCAGCCCTATCCCCCGTCCTACCTTACCTGGTATCGATGATTTTGTACAATAAAGAACATTTTGTACAATAATAGCTGACGAAATAAAAGAAAACTTAGAAAATATAAGTAGGAATTTTAACACAACTGTACAAGACCTCTTCTGAGATACCACACACGCTGAAATAAAGAAAAAACATTTTTGAAACGAAAAAGTAATGTTTTCTTTATTTCAATGTATTAGAATAATTCAAGCTTTTATTTTAAAATAGCATCAGATTTTCAAGTCATTTTCATTTAAAATATTTGAAAATGTCATAGATTAGCTATTAAGTAAACTGATCTATTAAATCTAATCAAAATGTAAAATATACTAGAATCGATTTATCGAATATCTCAATCATAGTCCTTTATTACCTTCCTTATTACAACTTCTTATTATTTACAGCTTTGTAATTAATAACAAGTTTGAAAATAGATTAGTGATGAAAAAGCGATGAAAGAGTAGATAAATATTTGCAGAAAACTTCGTAAAAAGTTGATAAGTATGTGTGGAGCCTTAGCTTTATTTTATTTTATGAACTTTTAACGTTAAATTTAAAATTCATAAACAGAACATACGTCATTTTGTCTAAAAAAAAGTAATACACAAACATGAAAGTTATTAAAATTGACTTAGAATATTTGTTAAATAGACATTATTTTTAAAATAGCCTATTTAGTATCTATGGTCTCCTCATAGTTCCAAATTTATTCTAACTCACATTCCCTTACAACAAACAAAATTTATAGGGATATTTTGAGTTTATCGAGATAAAACATTTTACTTGCTTTAAAGAGAAATAAAACCTATTAAGTAGGAGAATGCTTCACATTACGGAGATTTGTATACAATTAGGTGCATATAAACACATAAGAACAAATAATAAGATATCGTTTTTCAGTGTTTAAATGGATTGCCTAGTAAATATTTCACAGGCATACCAATAATCAGAAAAAATATCAGATGCAGAACGTATTCATTTTTTCTGTAAAGTTTACGTAAACTAACGGAAATGTAGTTTTTTTATAATTTTAAGTTAAAGAGGTTCGGAGATTGAAATGAATACAATTGTAAAATAGATAGTTTTTTAATTCTTATATGTAATATGCTCTTTATATAGTTCTCTTCTTATATCTATAGAAAGATAAGAAATTTGAAAAAAAAATTATTACTTATTTCCCGCATCATCATTTTTTATAAGTATTTCTAAGTGTTAACTACCAAAATATATATGTATATATATATATATTTATATATATATATATATATATATATATATATTTATATATATACATATATATATAATCGGACAGACGGATGGACAATTAAATGATCTTTAAGGGGTTTCCTTTTTTTCTAAAAAACATTTAAAACATGTTATATTATTAATTGAAATATAAAGATTGTATTTACCATCTAATTTGTTTATCTAGTCTTGATGTTTATATATAATTGATCCATATTGTTAAATTTGGTTTATATAAAACAAATTTGTATCCCAAAACATATGCAATTTGTCCTTAAATTGAAGTTTTGGAAACATTGATTAGAATTAAGTCTTCATAAATGTTGGAAATATCTGGGCACATAGCCACGATGACAGAGAAAAAAAATAATCACTTCCTAAGAATTATGCCGCCAGAGACATTAAATGGAATTTTCGATCTTTTGTTTTAGACTTTAATGGATATCACACTGTTGTCGTCAAATAACAATTAGTAAGGATAAGGTATTTGGCATTTTTTGCAAATGATTACAGTTATTCGAAATGTATCTCATAAATCTGGGATTTTCAAGTTTTCCCGAAAAAAGTATTTTAAGCTGAAAAAATCTTTAATTTTACTCACACAAAGCTTCGCATCGAAATACTTATGTGATATGTACATTCACAGATATACCCCAAACAAACAATTAAATTGAAAAAGCGAGAGTTTATTTCTTTCACAAGCTTCGTCCTTCAATAGCGATTGTTAAATTAATGTTTATTCCATTTAGTTTAACGGATCGCGCTATCATTCTCACACAATTACTGTAAGTTGGCCATATATTAGTTAGTACATTATGATCTGTGTGGTGCATTTAGACGTCACGTTTTCTGATTGGTGGATAATATGCGTTTCGGCGTTTAACCGTAAATTTTAAAACCCAATATTACTTTTAATTTAAACCAATAAAGAAAAATATTTATACCGAAGTTATTACAAATAAATATCGTTAATCATTATTATTAACCCAAAACAATAACATACATTAATAACGTATTTTTAAACATGTTGCGAATACTCTATTCTCTATCACGTAGTCACTTTCCTCACACATAAATTTTGACAATGACCAAACCGATGATATTACAGTATTTGCTAATTCCTATCACGGTTTATATATTTGGAAAATTTGGTAACTATTGGTCAAGTTACCAAGTTCTTAAATACGCAAAAGACTTATAAACGAATGACTGAAATTTAGATTACGATTAAAAATTATACTAATAAAAAAATATTTTATATTCCATAATATTACCGTAGTGATTACTTCATTCACTAGTCGTAATAATACTTATTGTGAGCTAGATACTTATATATATATATATATATATATATATATATATATATATACATTGTTCCATTTAAGTTTTTAATGGTACTTAATTAACTACTATTTTAAACCCGTAACTCGTCAATCTATCAGGAATGGAAAATTTTTTCAACTTATAATTTCTTTCTTTTTATTCTCACTATGTCTCTTATGAACTATTTTGATCATTTTTATTTTAACAATTATAAATTCAATAACAATTATTAATTTTCGTTTTGAAACAAAGAAAGTGGGTAAAAGTGCTACTTTTTTCTTTTTTTTCTTGTCGCTTTACACTTGAAATTTTAAATTTTCTGTTGGAAAAATCTCTAAGTTTGGTATGGAACTATATTATAAATAATAGAGTTTACGAACACATTCAAAATACATTATAGTTCTGAAATATATGTTGTTAATAGAGAACTGATCAATACTCCGAACTCCATTATAGGTTTGTGAAATTTATAAACTGCCCGCTTCCAAGAGGCACGTAATAGTGGTATACAATTTTTGTACCTTTTTATTAGTTTAATATATTAAAATTTTTTCCATATTTGAAGTTACAGTTTGTTTCCACGTTTTGCATGAAATGTTTTTAAGAAATTATTTAAAAAATTGTAGTAATTCTTTAAACTATTTTGATTTAAAAAAGAAACAGGATTACATTAATATTTTTGAAAATATTAAATAAAGTAAAATCATAAAACTTTGCAGACTTGGATCAAATTTCTTTCGGAATTAGTGAAAACTTCGGAAATAGTCATAACAGAGATCGTAAAAATTTTTGGAATAATATACGTAAATATAAATATTTATAGAACATACAGTGTATTCATGAATGGTGATATCCGTGTCAGATGTTAATAAAATTTTATTTATAGATATCATACACAGAAAACAAATAAATATTGAAATAGCATCAAAGACAGATCTAGATATTTACAAAACAACTGTACTACATACTAGGTATCGTTATTTACTACATATATATCAATTTCGTCACAACAAATGTCTTTGTTTTCCACGAATGCCACCCAAATTTCGCGTTGAAAGAGTACACGTAAAATTGAAAACAGAGTTTCCATTTTTTCGCATGAATTCTGTTCGATACGGCGTACAGGTAACCAAATGAACAATAGAAGTCGGAATTGGATAAGGGAGGTTTTTGGGACAAATTATTTAACTAACTCGTATTTCTGTCCACATCATAGAGTCGACTGTCTCATATTTTATTTAATTGCTTCTTTCCTGTATCACTGCTTTTGTTGCCTAACAATAATTTAATATATAGAAATAAAATAAAAATTCCCTTTGTGATTAGCTTTACCCATTATCTTATCTCATAATACATGTAAAAGTGAAGGGTTCATACAAATAAGCATTTGATTTCTAACACGAGGAGCTTCTAAAATTAATAGAAATTTCAAAGTTTTAAACGGTTATTTCACTGTTAGGAGTACTTAGTAATAATATAACAATTATTAAACTTAAGTAATCAAAAAATTAAGTTAGAGTAACGATATTTTTAAACAAAACCAAAGTTTTTAAAAATTTTAAATCAAATATGAGAATTTCGTAGTTTTATATTTTATTATCAGACGTAACTAGTTCTAAAGTACTTCAAAAATAGAGGCCGATCACTAAAACCAAAATTTATAAAGTAATTTAAACTCTACTCTTTTAAATAGGTGGTATATACTCGAAAGTCCATAATTCATTCTAGTTATTGGTTTGTTATTTATTTCTTACAAAATAAATGTGGGTAGTTAAAAATCATTTTCTAAACTTTTGAAACCAATTTTGTCACGCTCCTTGATATGCAGAAGTATCTAATCCAACATGATCGATATAACAAAGACATCTTTTTCATCAAGTCTCTGCTCCTCATTAAAAGTTGGCGATCATCATGGCTACTCCTTAAATGTAGATAATTTAAAAAGTTCTCTTGATGTATCCCTATACCATACTCTTAAGTTGTGCAGCCGCGATTATCTTTTTCTTCTAATACTTCTTCCTCCTTGGATTTTATCTCGCATGACTAGTCTTAACATCATGTACCTTGATCTTCGTGTTTTATATCCAAGATATCGCAATTGTTTGGGTTTAATTATAGCTTTATATTTTATGTCTTTGTTGATTCTTCTTCAGATTATCTTATAACCGTATCTCCAATGCCTCCAGTTATTTTGTCATCACCGCCTTAAGTGTCCATGCTTCTACTACATAAAGGAGAGTTGTGAAGACGTAGCACTTTACTAGTCGAACTCCTAGCTCCATACTTAAATACATTTATGAATAATTTTTCATTTTAAGAAAGATAGTTCGCACTTGCTTTATTCTCATTTTTTTCGTTAATATATTCGTTGTAAAAATTAGTCATTGTCCCAAGGTTAATATTTATAGACTTGTACAAATTGTTTCCATAAATTACATATATATACTTGACCGGTGTTTACGTTGTTCTTTGATAGCCACTTTCTACTAAACATATTTTTGCTACTTTTAAGTCTCTTAAATTAATTAAAAAGGTTTCAATGTGAGTACATTTCTTTTGTATATACGTACTCTAATTATTAGTACGCGTAATATGTATGTTATAAATGTATTATATTATTAACGTTTGAGATAAATTGGTACCAAACATTTTATTTCACATTTATAAACAATTAATATTTACCCCAAAACAAGTATACATACAAAACATTTGTGCGTATAGTATAGAATATAGGAATATTTTCAAAACAAGACTAAGAAATGTATTCAATTGTTCTAGTATTAACAACTCTTAATTTTATTTAATGGTAAATTGATGTTAGCTAAAACGATTTCCTCTTATAGATCTAAGGCATTTCCTAACACGATGGATTGTATGATGTTTCCTCTTTTAGTCCACCTCTACTAGATCTCTGTAAAAACGTTTAATTCCAATAAATAAAATAGTTATCATAATCTCCGCTGACACCATCGCTCGTCTAACTTGAGCCTTATATGTATTGACGAACGTCACACGCCGTGCACCGCCTCCGATGTCTGACTGGAGATATTCAATAACTGCATTCTCGTATTTTTGTTTCGCATTTCAATATTCATCAGTCGGCAATGCAGTCGGATGAATCTGGCGCTGGTTCGATATTTTTCATTCCGCATTGAATAGCTGCAAGGCATTTTTGCATTTGGGTTTACGCTATGGATTAGATAAGATAATTGGTCATATAGTGGTGCTAATTGTGTTATGAATTCAGTATCACCTGTGTGCTTTGTAGGAAACGTAATTGTCATTAATTAGTATAAAAAATTTATCTACGAATTTTTGTTCTTGAAATATTGAGACATAAAAAATGTGCATGTAAGTCAAAGTTTAATACTGTAAAAATGAGAGAAAGATTATTTTAGTTTAAATACTCTGAATTATTATTTCGCATTATGACTTAAATCTAATTTAAATGTAAATAAGTATATCAATACGTAAGTACCATACCTGTCATTTAAGAAAAAGAAAAAAATTCATAACAAAAATTTAACAAGGTGTGAGAGACGATTCCTATATAAACTATTATTTAAGCTCGTGTAGATATCTATATAATAAAAATAATATATTATACAAACCCACGTGGAATAAGAGCCATTTAAAATCTATTTGATAATAACCCTATTCTTGTCCCCTAAACCCCAAACTGCTTATTGGAATTATCCACAAGTAACGGTTATTACGAGTACTGATATTGCCCTCAAAATGCCTCCAAAAAAAAAAACACGGCATCGTAAGGCCTCAAGCCTATTGTCACGTGCTAACTCAATCCCCTGTTACGACACATTAAATTTGCATATAAATCATACAATATTGCCCCGGGTAGGGGGTAATTTGACAAGCAGATTGTCCCTGCATTAAATTGTTATGGATCCTGCCTAGAGATATAGATCCTGCAGGACCCTAGGAAGAGGGGGCTTAGGGCGGTAATGGTCACTACAGACCCCACGCAGCCCGTCTGTAGATTGTGGCTTTCGAAATTTTATTGCGATACGGGCTTTTGAAGTAGGTAAATTGGGGGTATCACGTTTATGGAGGTAAGGAATTTTTGCTATTTTATATGGAAATTTGAGACATTAGGTGTTTTGATATTTTTGCGTAGGTTTATTTGATGTGCGCTGTTACAATATCGGTTATGGTGAATATACCTAAAAATTTTCTGCCGTTAACTTTACCTTGTAACGCAATCGATCTCATTTAAAAAAATAAATATTCCCTTCGGCGCCTAGTTTTTACATTTGTTTTTTGAAGTAAAACTTCTTTACGCACGCTTGACTTGGGGAGTAAGCTGGTGAATACGTGACGAGAGCGTTACGAAAAGTGTGATCGGGCGAGGCGAATGGAAGTTGAGAGGGAGATATAAGTTAGTGAAGACAGAAAGAGAGAGAGTTACATTTCTTATATTACTGTAGGGACAAGAGAGAGAGGTGCGAACACACATTTTCTTTCTCTCTTTCTCTCATAGCTAGTGTTGCGTATATCTAAGACACAGTGCAAGCCTATTGTCTGTATCACAATGTAGGAGCAAGAGAGAGCAGTGCGCGCGCACATTTTCTTTCTCTCTTCCTCTCATAGCCAGTGCATGAATATATATATATATATATATATATATATATATATATATATATATATATATGCGAGTTTGCTAGCGTTACGCGAACGGTGATTTTTTTTATTATTTTGTAATTTCATTTCGTTCTTGAACAATTTTATAAATTATTATTTTGTTCAATACATTAAATATTCTATGTTTACAGTGAATAAAATTGTAAATTCATTTTAAAGTTCATATTTTGTGAATTTGAATTTTACTTCAGTCGTGTGGTCTAAAGCACACTCGTTTTTTATAGATATCAACGTCATTTTAAGCCCAATATACTCGAATGATTAATAATATTAACTGCACTAATTAAATTGAGTTCTTTTTGAAAATGCCATTACTCTGGTAATTAAACAATTTTGCTTAATTAAACATTCTAGTTGAGAAAAAAATTTAACACTTTTATTAAATTTCTGATGGTTACATGTCGATTAACATTCAATGAGAATACGTCTATGAAAATTTAGTGAGAATATAACATTAGAAATTTTTGTAGCACTTTATAATTTGCTTATGTTTCATTAAACATTTTTTTGCAAAACTCTTTGAAACATATTAGATAGTATATTCCCTAAGTTTTCCTAAATCTGTTATTAATTTTTATACAATTATTTATTCAGGAGTTAAAAATTAAAATTATTTAATGTAAATTAAAATTACCATTTTTTACTTGCCAGCTAATAACTCCGTCCAATGGCCGTAGGAGTTTTTTTTTTTCAAAATAAACAAGACCCTTTGGTCTACATGGTATCCAAAAAATTTTAAAGAAAAATTTATATCAATACATGGAGCAATTTTAAGTACCTGAAATTTTTTGAATTTATTTCTCCTACAATTTAATTCAATACTATTTGTATTAACCAACGTCTTTTTAAAAATAGAAGATTTAAGCTATTCTTTTTCAATATTTTTCGGAATATTTGTGAGAGTTGAAAATTATCCAAAAAATATTAAAAATGTGATCTCCCTAATTTGTTTGATCAGTGTATCGTCCATAAAATCGTAATAGTAAAATAACTAACCAAACTTCAACATATGAATATTTGAAATAAGATACTTATTACTTCATTACGTTAGTCAAATTATCCGAACATAGATATTTAAGACTACCCCAAAGGTAATAATTAATGTACGTTTTGTGTAAATTGGCTGATCTATGGCGATAAATGCGGATTAAGTCGGAAAAATTCCAGATAATTTTCATCAGAGAGAGATCCTGAGAATTTTTCTTTCCATCACCTATTCGTTCGAAGCCGGGCCGTAGTGAAAAATAAAAATACGAATTAAACTAATTAATTAATTCGCCCATTTATTAACACACTGATCGAAATATACTTTTCATACGAAATAACTTATAATATCAAATATATTATATTTTTTGCATCAGTGGTAATAAAAAAATTGTAACTGAAACATTTGGTATCAATTTGTAACATTGGCACGTAAGCACAGCTCTTATCACAAAAAAAAATTAATACTATACAGAAAGAGAAGCATAAAATTTAAAACACTACAAAAATAACATAGTAAAACTTGGAAGAAAATGAGGATAAACACCAAATACATTAATTAAACTGTGTATCGGTAATCAATATATGCATTCGTTTTTGTAAACGTAGAATATTAAAGACCATACCAGTATACTCGCCGCATCAGAAGTAATACACAAATTCCAACTGAAATACATTACATTAATTTGTAACATGCAATGAGAAGATAAGAATAAAAACCAAATACATCAATTAAACTGTGTAACGATGATCAATTTACGCATTCATTTTATGTAAACGTAGAATATTAAACATCATACGAGTGCATTCGCTGAGTAGTAGTATAGTATTTCCAACTGTAACACTTGGTATCTATTTGTAACATTCACATGTGAGTACAGCTCTTATCTGAAAACAAACATAACACAAAAAAATCGCATAATATCTAAAACTCTAAAAAAATAACTTATGAAATATGAGTGCATGAGGAGATATGAATAAGCACAGAATATATATTTTAAACTAATTATCGGTAATCAATATACGCATTCGTTTTTGTAAACGTAGAATAGTAAATATCATACGAGGACATTCGCTGAGTTTGTAGTAATATACAAATTTCAACTGCAACACTTGGTATCAATTTGTAACATTCGCACGCGAGTACATCTCTTATCTGAAAACAAATACAACACAAAAAGGGCCGCCCAGCATCTAAGACCCTACACACCTCGCCATGTTGATACAGAATTCACATAGGAGGGTCATAATCCTCTTACATCAAGTTCATTTGCCCCCTTTGTTCGTGAGCCCCTCGCCGTGCGCAAACACGGACGCGGCCAACTCGTCGTTCCTCCGTATTCAAATTGCCAATATTAGAATGCAGATGGCGTAAGGACTTAATTATTGTATTATTATTTGCAGCCTAAACCATATTGGGATTATGGATCGCGGCGGGCCCTATCTCCGCCCACCCGCGGTGATGTATGATGCATGGTTAGATGTTGATTATGTAAATTTTGAACACTAAGGGATTTGTAAAATAAACATTTGACTAGAGGTTAGTTGAGGCGTGGGGAGGGGGGAGTCGTGTTGACTTTGTTGGATGCAGCCAACCGTATCGGAAATGGTTAACTATTTAGAATACTGATTTGGTAATCGTCGATTGTTTTCGTTACTTGGTTCTATGAATACGTGTTATGTGATCAAATGGACGGGACATGTAACATTGTCGGAAGACAATATGTAACATTCACGATTATTATGAATTATAATTTATCGACCGTGTCTTGCTATTGTCAATATACTGTGTGTACAAAACAACATTTTTTTCGCTTGCGATATTTATGTACCATCCACAAATTAGATTTTAAAAATACATTGCCAGATATTGGCTTGTATGGTGATATTTTTTAATTCAGTAAAATACTATGCTATCTGATAGTAATTTAAAATAAACAGAGGTATTTTGGCTCGGAAGAGATATAATTCAAAAAATATATATTCGTCGAAGGTGACCGCCAGACTATTTTGTGAAGTTAATCATCCTGATGGTACATAACCACTTTCCCACTATTACTATTCAGATGATCATTATACAATAAGGTGAAACCGGATAGTTTTAAAAGATTAGGGTTTATTTTGTGCCTAAAACATCTGATACAACAATTGTATCGGTCCTGCATTGAGATTTGACATTTAACATATGACGCGAAATTTCTCGCCCAATGCGATAAAAGCATTTGTATCTAAGTCGTACGCCTGTAAGTATAAATTGCTACGTATGAATAGAGCCATAAATTGTTAAGTAGGAAGACGCTAGCAGCTAGAAAGAGAAAAGGTTTCAATTTATTTGCATAACAGAATATTATACAATTCATTACAGATTGACGAAATCTAAGATACAAACCGGTAAGGATTATCAAGGGCAATAAAGAAATATTAAAAAATAATATAATTATTATGATGTGGATGAATCTAATAACAACATTCGGATATATAAAGATTGCCCACGCACTAAGTGATGACAGTATAACATGACGAGTAGGCTATCAAGTAAAAACAGGGTATTTATTAATTAAATGCACATACCATGAATAGTAAGAAGATGTATCATATTTCATATAAACTTTAAAGCAAATATGAGCAATATAATAGAACAGCCTTTACCCTACCGCCAGCCTTTTACTATCCACAGAGATGGATAGTAAAAGGCTATGACGCCTATTTTATTTTCTATCGGTCCATCATAATTTTAATTTTATCCTTCAGAGACTCCGAGCACAACTCCTTCCATCTCCCACTGAGTAACTTTAAATTTATGGGGCAGGCCGACCCTTAGTATCCACAATTCAACGTCTTAGGTTATTATAGGCAGGACGAACTGAATGATAGACGATCGTCATTAGGAATTGCAAAATAAATTACGTGCTGATCTGTCGCAGTTTTCCAAACACTGCCAAGCTCGATCAAATTCTGCTGACAGCTTCTTGGTCGAAGTTGTTTCTACCCAGCTGTATGATTTATTCCAACGCAGATGAAAGTTTATGGTAAATTAATTTTCGGTCGAAATTTAATAATGATCGACTTCTTTTTAAATTATAGACTGCGACATTCTAAACTAAGCCAAACCTCATCTAATTGTGTACAAGTGTAGGATACAAGTGAGTATTTTTCGTACCCGAAAGTTGGAATGTGATCTTTCTTTTGATGAAATGCTCTTGGAGTGACGATAAAAGTAATTAGGTTATTAAACCGCATGTACCATTATAATACACCATTCTTCCTTTCCATTTTTTGTAAATACTTATCCAAGGCTAGCTTGCAGATGCGAGACTGCAATATAATACAGACAAACTTAAACATCTCTCTATATTGTTACGTTATATTCTACTCAAGCGAAGCAGACAGCATTGACAGAACATTACATGTAAATGATATTTGGTACGTGTGACTGCCATGTTTCATAATTTTGCGACAGTCAGAATTTAATGGGAAAATATTTATAAAGTGTCTAAAGTTAAGTTCAAATAAAAATAATTTATTAGTAGACCCTGAACATTTATAAAAAGAACGTTGCGACACCATGTCCTATTCTCATTTTATGATATCAGCATAGATCATATGTACAATTTAATTATGTATACTTTACGGTAGAAAATTTTCTCTTGCTTGTGAATTATATGCTCTTTCGTGCTGAGGTATAATTATATGCTTTGAAATTTTGAATTGAACAGAACATTACCTGTAAATGATATTTGGTACGTGTGATTGCCATGTTTCATAATTTTGCGACAGTCAGAATTTAATGGGAAAATATTTATAAAGTGTCTAAAGTTAAGTTCAAATGAAAATAATTTATTAGTAGACCCTGAACATTTATAAAAAGAACGTTGCGACACCATGTCCTATTCTCATTTTATGATATCAGTATAGATCATATGTACAATTTAATTATGTATACTTTACGGTAGAAAATTTTCTCTTGCTTGTGAATTATATGCTCTTTCGTGCTGAGGTATAATTATATGCTTTGAAATTTTGAATTGAACAGAACATTACATGTAAATGATATTTGGTACGTGTGACTGCCATGTTTCATAATTTTGCGACAGTCAGAATTTAATGGGAAAATATTTATAAAGTGTCTAAAGTTAAGTTCAAATGAAAATAATTTATTAGTAGACCCTGAACATTTATAAAAAGAACGCTACGACACCATGTCCTATTCTCATTTTATGATATCAGCATAGATCATATGTACAATTTAATTATGTATACTTTACGATAGAAAATTTTTTCTTGCTTGTGAATTATATGCTCTTTCGTGCTGAGGTATAATTATATGTTTTGAAATTTTGAATTGGAGAGAAAATTAATTTTTTTTATCCTAACTGTGCCTCGTAAAAATTTCACAACCGACCATAATTTAACTGCGCCCTTAGCGAGGGACATGAAAAATAAATCATCGCCCACCGTAAGTAGCCGCCGATATCGTCATAAAAAGAACTCCGAACCCCGGCAACAGCCGGAAAACTTTCGACCCACCACCCCCGCCGTTTAATATTAAAACGTCTTTTAAAACACTCAAACACTTTGCGGTCCGCCAAAGAGCGCGGGTCGCGGGCTCTCAATTTTTTATTTCTACAAAATTTTCCCGCCAATCATTGCAGATTATGCACGACGGGCGGCTGAATGACTCCGCGCAGCGACCCGTGGCTAAATTCAAATATGGCGCTCGCCCGCCCGCCATTAATTACGGAAAGCGATGACGTCATTGGAAAATGCGAGAAAATCTGCGTCAGTCGAGCTACGCCATCAATCAGATTATTAATTGGCAGAGGGTCTCGGTAAGTACTTTTCGGTTAGACGCGACGTACCGCGTCATGCTAAGTATTGTTGCGCTTTGCAGTGGGTGTGCGAGGAGTGGTTTACCTCGCAAAGATAATATTACAAAAAAAACTTAACAAGTACGAGAGTCACACAATAAGAGTTCCATACATGTTTAGGTATTTATAAAGATTTAACGGTATAGAATATATGTATTAAGCTATTGCTTACCATGTCTTTCAAATGAGTAAAAATATGGTGAGTATTCGAATAATATTATTTTTTACCACTTAAATTTATAAATAAACATTGCAAGTATATATTTCATAAACATCGCAAGTATATATTTCATAAACATTGCAAGTATATATTTCATAGACATTGCAAGTATATATTTTAAAATACAAAGTTATTTTTGCAGTCGATTTAAACCTCTTGTATGGAATGTCATTGAATTTTTTAAAGACGAAACCACGTGTATTAAGTTGCTTGATTCTTACTCCTGAATTATTAGATCCTGCTTGGCTGTGATAATTTTTATTTTCATTTCAGTATGTATTGTGTACCATTGTGAATATTTTGAGATGTTCCAAAATAGCAGTTTAACTGGAAGAGGGTGGGTGCACCTAATTGTAACAAAAGTTACCACTTTAAAGTTTAATACTTCGTAAAGGAGCTCTGCATCGAAAAAGTGTTATTGATATTATCCCATTATTTTTTTATAAAATAACCTCTCCCCTTTTACATGTAGGGGAGGTATCCTAAAAAAACGGTTTTAATAGATTTTGTTTCATAACTTTGTAGGTTTTATATCTGTAATTTCATTTAAATTTTAGATTCATAGCACTAACAGTCAAATCGTACGGTGATACTATAAGGGTTCCTAGTTTGGCTATAAGTCCCTAAAACATGCTACAGTTGATGAAATATGTCATGGTATGTTTTTAATAGAAAACTGTGTAGGATAGTGCATTATCACCACTACTGCCGCACAATTTCCGTTAGAAGATTTTGCAAAGTTAGTTATATAGTGGATGCTGCAAAAGCACAAAATATATGTATATTTCAAAACCATTAGCAATACATCAATATTTTAAATGACTATTAGCGAGGACTGATTCGCCTCAGTTTGGGATTGGCTTTTTGGTTTTGCTCGGGCATCAGCCAGCGTTGTTTCAGGTAGATTCTTATCTTTTATTTTTAGTCTTTTCACATTTAATCCCTTATCTTGCTTATTTTCCGTCTATTGCTCGGGCATCGGGTATCATTTAATCCCTTATCTTTAGGGCATCATTTAATCCCTTATCATTTAATCCCTTATCTCGGCCATCATTTAATCCCTTATCTTGCTTATTTTCCGTCTATTGCTCGGGCATCGGGTTTTGCTCGGGCATCAGTCAGGGTTCTTACAGGTAGATTCTTATCTTTTATTTTTAGTCTTTTCACATTTAATCCCTTATCTTGCTTATTTTCCGTCCATTGCGCGTTTTGTTTTCAGTAAGCAGTAAGTGGTTTGGATGTCTCTTTAATTCGGTTTAAATTGCATGGCGAGAAAAGTAGTTTTTGCAACTATTTTTACTTTTATGAAGGTTGAAAACGTAAAATAGTACTAAGAACTAAGAAGTACTTTTTTAAATGTAAGACTAAAGAGAAAACAGATAAAGATTTACGACAATAAAACTGATTGATGAATAATACTAAAAGTTTTCAGTTAACTTTTAGATATAAAACAAAATGTACGTGGAGGGAATTAGATTTCTTCAAGTCATATAAAATATATAACATAAAATAAATTGTTACCAAGAAGTTTCATTTATAAGATGAAATGGCTTTTAACAGGAGGTATCATAAAAATTATTACGGGTAGCAAACATGGCATTATCATTTTTATCTAATAATTCACATAATCATAAGTGAAAAACAACATGATATTATTTCGGTAAAAGCAGAAACAGGAAATATTTTGAAATTGGACACAAATTTTGCAAAATATTTTCGATGGTAATAGAATTTCTAGAAGATGAAATGAAAATCCCAAATTTATTTTGCAAAACGTCGTTTTGGAAAACGTAAAAAGTAGAGTTCCTTAATTATCAACACCTCTGGAAATTGTTGATATTATTTTAATAGAAATTTCTAATCGAGTACCTCTCCTATTTTCATAATTTTTAAAGCCGTTGTTGAAAAGTTAGATACGTTGGACGTTATTTTGATATTTAATATTTTCCAAACGGGACAAATCAATGAAAAGTCACAATGAAATCTTCTATTAGCAAAAATTTCATAGACATAGCTCTAAAACTATAAAAACTGAGACACTGTGGCAAACAAACGTACTGATATATATGACAAAAGTGGAAGGGTTCTTTGTTCTTTTGCCAGGGATCCCTAAAAATAGGTAACTGTTTCTTGACTAGGGAGCCTAAAACAGGTAACTCATTAGTTTAGCTTTAACTTACACGATGAAATGTTAATTTGAAGTAAACAAATGTGAGACTTTATTTAATATCCGTACAAACGAAAAATTTCAGTTTTAATAAATAATTATAAAATATACCAAATCGCATGTATCTCAACAACTATTCAATAACATTTACATATTAATTTTGGACGGACATATACAGTACGTGATAATATTAAATTTGTTACGCACAGGATATCATTCAGAAGAGAAATTTATATTTGTCCTTATCATGCAAAAAGAGTCCATAATATTTTAATCAATCCTTTTGATGTAGAAATGTGAAATTTAGCACAGTTATAAACCTCCTCACAGTTATAATCAACTCAACTACAACTGAATAGTTAACACTAAAAAATAAAGTTTGAAAAAGAAAGTGATTAGGATTTCAAAACTAGTTTTTTCAGAACTTTATGAAAAATGTTTCTAGGGATATCATTAAAAGTGTCAAATGTATAAATAATATATTCAGCCTTTTTTCTCCGCAACTGCGAAAGTAATGATTGTAAAGGAAACAGAGGTATCAGAAGTTTACCTAATTTATGCCGAAAAACTATAGCGATAAGTCTAAATTTCATAATTTTTCAGATTTCGATATGTATAATTCAGATTTGTAATATAGGTATTCACATTCTTTCTCCGAAAATAAAAAGTAACAATTATGAAGAAATGAGTTATTAGATATTTATTAGAAAACTATAGCGACAGTTCTAAATTTCATAGCTTTTAAGGTGTCCATATTCAGATCTTTAAATATTCAAATGTGTAATATAGGTATATACAATCTTTCTCGGAAAGTAAAAAGTCAAAATTATGGAGAAAACTTTACTATATATTTGTTGGAAAACTATATGGACAGTTCTAAATTTCATATAGTTTTTTTGAGATAATCTTATTCAGGTGTAAAAATGTTCATCAATGTTCATCAATTAATTTAGTTGTATGACATTATTTATTAATTTCAGACAATGAGAAATCCCCTTCATTTGACCTTTCAATTCGCAGAATTAACTGACCGCCATAAACGATATATTAGATATCATTTGCTACATTGTATACATCGAATGCAATGTTCTACGAGGCCAAGGAAGGGGAGGGGGTGTTACTTCGGTTAAATGCTAGTCAAATGTTCAGTTTATAAATATCTTGCCGTTCAAAACTTACATAATCAACATTTAACCACATCAACGGGGATGGTACGAGGTGGTAACGCAGTCTGTCGCGATTTATTATTCTAATTCGATTTAGTCTTCATATATGAACACAATAATTAAGTAATTACCTCGTCTCATTTGCGTTCTAAAATAGTTAACTTTCTGGAGCATGCGACAATTAATATATTCAATTACGACGCCAAACTATAAGTTTGACGTCACAGGTTTTTTGAGATAAATGAGACATACAATCAAGTGAGTTATCTCAAAAGGGTTCCGCTTTTCCTTTTGGAGTGCAGATATCTATACATTTTATATATGATATATCTAGAGCACGAAAAATGTAATTGGGAAATAGAAACTCGTATATCAGTAGAAATTTTAATATAACAGATTACGAAGGTGTCTCAAAAAAAATAAAACGGTAATGAGGGGAAAAAAGAGAAAAAATGTACAATATTGTAATGGTTGTGTGAAAAAGAACAGAAAGAGTGCACAAATATATTTCTATAAATCCAGGTCTTAACATTTGAATAAGAAGAATGGGTGATTGGCGATTAACGTTAGTTATAGCGATTTAAGTGCGCAAATTTCGTTTAGTTTTTGAATTAAAATTTATTAGTATTGTATTTAGTAGGACATATTAAAGTTATTAATGGTATTAGATATGGTTTTGGAATATGACACTATATGATGACATTGTAAGTGCATAAAATATTCTAGTACATAACAATAAAGCTTTTGGGGATGTTATCCCAAGTGGTTCATTTCTGATTCATCGATGAAAGCAAAAAATTACTGTTAATTTTCATTAACAAAATAAATCTGTCTTTAGTAGAATAATCCTTACCTGTATTGAAAACAATAGTAAAAAGTACAATGTTGAAATGTTTATATACATTAAACATTTGGAAGTCTTACATATAAATAAGCTGGAATTACGGCTATATGTACTACAACAGATAAAATAATTGAAATATTTTATTAAAATTACATAAAATTAACATGAAGATTTGTAAGTACTCTTATGGGACTAGAAAATCATACAATATAAAATAAAAAGCAATAACTTTTTCTGATGAATAAAAGCCTCTAAACAGAAAAAAATATAAAAAACTAGAAACAAACAATGCTATAACGGATCTGAATTATTTTTTTACATTATAATTAAAAACGATTTATTTAAACACCAAGAATATAATGCCATTTAGAATTTTAAGATTTGCCTGCAGCCTTACATTGATATCTCCTAGTTCCACATGTTCTTTCAAAATAACACCTCTTACAATCTCGGTCGCCTGAAAACGATTTTTCATTTGCACATTAGCCCACAATTTTTTTAGCGATATATTTTTAATGTAAATAAATTTATCCTGACTTGCATAAATATGGCTTATCGAAGACATTTTTTCATAACGTACCTTATATAAATAATTATCAGTAATTTCTATAATCCCCATCAGAACATTACTGTAGTCTCATCTACCTCTCTAAACTTCTAGGTAAGTCCTAGAAGTTTAGAGAGGAAGAAGAGGAGTCTCACTGCGTCTCTCATAGAACAGAAATAAAATTATGAATCCGATAAGAATATTTTTAGTTTAATTTTGCTTTAGCCGATTTTGCTATTTTTTTTATTGCACAAATTTCAAAAAATTAATCAGTGCTTGTGCCTGGTAAGATACACGCAGTATGTTACACAGTTCTTGATAGCTTTTAAATAATTATCTTCGCTATTCCCTCGTGTTTACACTTATTTTTCTGAGTCGTCAAAATTTTTCTCTTAACTCAGCATCCAAATATCGGTCTAAATAAATGTCTTCATTTTTCATGAGACAACATACTTCTTTATAAAAATCAATTTGTGGTTCGGATTTTTTGGACCTTGTTAATGAATTTAAATTCTTTGACTAGTTGTTTAAGCTCATTTTTGGTTATAAAACTAGAAATGAGTGGACGTGGGAAAGAAGACGACGATAAAACAATTTTCACGTCATATTTTAACATAGCTATTTCTAATGCTAAGGAAAACTTTTCAGGCCATCACGGCATTTTTTTTTCATAAATTGCACGAATATTAAAATTTTATTTGTTTATTGTTGGGCTTTAATTTGCACAATTTACACATATAATGGTCTTATTAATACGAAAACAATATCTTACAGACTTCACACATCACTTCAGCCTCACTCGATAGCGCCTGGAAATCAAAGTCAGTAAGCCTGAAATGAGTACAACACACCACGTCAATGATATTTCGGTATCTTGCACAACTTGGTTTATCCTTTCTACGTTTGAAATTTAATGTGGGACAATTTTTAAGCCCTATCACATTGAACATATTTGTCAAATACGCTTCAAATTATATACTTTGACAAAAAAATTAAAAGTGCATTTAAAAAGTATATCAGCTCACGGGCTCCGCAGCTAATTTGGAAATTAAAGCACGTATAAAAATAATAAATTTTGTTAAATAATCTTGACATACCATTACCAACTTTAAGTCTCAATTAGGTTAGACTTAAGTCCTCTTGGCTAAGTTCATTTGGCACTGATTATTTATTTCTGCGGAATGTATTGGTTCGACCATTATCAATTGTTTTGTTTTGGTTTTGAGATAAATAAAGTCCTATAACTTTTTTTAATTTTTGGCACTTTTCCATGCTTTGATTTACTGCAATAATCAATAATCACAAGAATTTCATGTAGAATGTCAAATGTCTCTTTTTTTTGTCTAATACTAATGGTTCTTTTGTTTGCATTTACTCAAGAAATAAATTTCTATCAAATCGTTTTAATTGTGGGTAATACAAATTATCTCTAGATTTAGTTTCTCTGGACCTTGAAATTGAGTTATTAATATTCAAATATTTGTATAAATTAAATATAAAATTAAGAGTAATTTTTCTCTTTCGCAGGCAGTAATTCTAAAAGTTTTACATAAAAATTATGTTGAAAAACCGTATGTCAACTCTATTCCGCCACCACTTTGAGACAGTATAAGTCCCTCAGCATGCTCATAATAACGTCGTGATTAAGGATATTTAAATAGATAGTTGCTAATGTTAATCAATTGGCTCTCGGTAAACCTAGTTTTATTTATTTCAATCATATTTTGAACTTTGACTAGTAATTCTGAATAATCTGAAGTTTACACAGATAAACCTACTTTTATCTGTGCTCCTAATATTACATATAACATGGAGAGGGTGGCCAAATTATTAGAACCACCAAACGAAAATGTTATAGTTTGTGTGGGTTAAAAAGCAATGTCAAATTTATTGAGTATATAATGGAAAAGTAAATTTTCTTTCCGATTTTGGTATATCGATCTTAAAATTAAAATTTTGTTTAATTCTGTTTATTACAAATAATAACCCAAAATTACTACTAATGGTGTAACATACACTTGAGGACGATTACCATTTGTTGTGTCCCTCAATAGCTGTTACATTTAAGTTTGCAGAGAGAGTGTGAATACATCAATTGTGATGAGAGATTATAGAGTTACAAATAAATGATTTGAAACAATCAGTTAAGAGTTAAACTCAAGCGCCAGATAACTGTACCTTTGGATATTATCCATTTTTTTCCTGTTCATGAATTAGTATGATTACCTATTTTAATTTTCGATCTTTTCAATTTGGAAATATTAATTTCTTAGAGTTTTACCATTTTTGGATACAATGAATATTTATCTTCATAATGGTAACAATATTTCTGTCAATGTAACAGACAAAAAATTGGAGTAAACTTTGTTTTATTTATCAGTGGCATAAGTTTTATATGGAACTTGGATGCTTCATGTTATTTAAGAAAACATTCGGATCTTCGGTTCATTTAGTTTTGGAATCGTGCTATTTTTAAATACATTTAAAAATACCATAAAATAAAATCAAAACAAAAACCGTTTTAAAAATAACAAACTGAAACCTTTGAAAACATCTTTACAGAAGTTACTGGGACCACGAAAAATGTCTTTGTTTTTGTGATAAAATTCATAAATTAATTTTATGTATCAATTTTTTCCGCTCTCATAAATTAATTCATTTCTTGTGACAAAAAATGTGTCATTCCAACCTCGAGGGTTCCAAAATTACTTTCTTATGAAAAAAAACCTAATTCTTATCACAAGCGTCCAGTTTTGCCTTTCGAGATACAAGACCCTCTTACTTTTTTCAGGTAGTATGCCAGAAAGTGATATTTTATACTAGATCTTTATACAATTCTTTGAATTCACACAGCAATCGATTTCTTTGTTTGCTGTATATTTAAGGAATAAATTTAAATATTTCTGCACTTTCACAATTATTGAACATGTAATTGTTTTTTATATTTCGTCATTATCGTATCATCGCATACAGCCAGTTTGTTATCGGAATAAATTACCATATTTCTAGACATTAATGTTCCCTGAAATAATTAAACATTCCAATTCATATTAATATTTGTTTCATAATTATGTATTCTATCTAAATTTTAATACCTTTTTTGCCGTCAAATTATATCCAGATATTTTTGGAATTTCATTTTTCTGGTACACTGCAAGAACTATACCAGAACTTAGAGTAACAAATTATCACCATCTATTCGATATTTTAAAAATCTGTTTCATTTTGCTTAACAAAAACAATAAGATTAAAAAAGTTAAAAGGATGTGGAAATTGCGTGGTTTGACGTTGAAAGTTCAGCATAATGCTACTGCGGTCATTTCGATTTTCCATTCATTACAATATTTTTTTACAAACTATACCGTCATCAATAACTCACTACATTGGTGCATCGTGTGCTCTTTTCAAAGTTGAATTCTGTACTTAACTATTATATATTCCATAATTTATAATCTATACGAGTTTAACAGCGTAGGTAGCTTATCTTTGGCAAATTCTTCAATGTCTTTTTAAATAATTTGTGTGCACTGCAAGGTAATTAATCACGGAGACATAGTACAAAGATGTCATAGTTCACTAGAATCGCTGCACGAAGCGGAGATAAAGTGGTTAATCCTGTGGGAAATTTGACCACAGCGGCAATGCAAGAGCTACATACGATCGCGCAACTTGTCCCTTCGTTAGAGACATTTCCTTTGTTACGTCAATAGAATTTATGTCGAGCTAGGTAAATAATATAAATAAAATAAATTACCTCGAGTCGCAAATACATTATTTTACTTTGTTCTTTTCATTCATCCTATGCTAGTACGTAAAAAAAGTTGTTCAAAAGATATATAAATTACTAATTATGAGAAATAATTTATTTACAATAGGGCTTAAATTTATTCCACCCATTTTAGTTGACAATGTAACGTTTCAAAACTTCCTACTTGAAATAAAAAAACTGACAGGTATATAGCATGAAAATTTGTAAACGATACCGTCAGCATATGTCTTGTTACTTTTTACTAGTTTAAATATTTTTATAGTACTAATATCAGAAACAAATTTTGAAACGTACCTTTCTCGACTTATATAGTATGTAAATTGTGGAAATTTCGTTACTTCAAATACTTGTCCCATTAATCATGAGTAATGTATGTAATTTTTTTTAATTAGTCACCAAGTTTATAAAATAATTTAAGTTTAAATTTTGTAAGAAATCATAATTATGTTTAAATTAAAACCATATAACCTTTACAGTAAATGACAGTTTGGCAACGTGGCATGCCCATTACAAACTTTGCAAACTGTGAAGTGTCTTAATAAAATAAATGTCACTTATTCATTTTAATAAATCTGGTTTTTTAAATGCTCATACATAGTAGTTAAAATACAAATGATTTTGTTTTAGAATGTATTTACAATTAGCTAAATTTTATGTTCCGTTTCCGTGTTAAGTGCCTTCCTCGTACTTACCACATTTTCGCAACCGACGACAATAATTGTGACTAAAATTATCTACGCTGTGCATCTAGTATTCGAATTTTGCACCCTTCCAAAAATGAGTTAGCATATTTTGTTCCATATTTATCGATATTATTGGAGAAGTAATCAGGTCACTGCAATGATGGGCTTATTCTCCTGTATTGCATTGATAATAACTAGACTTGAGTTGTCGAATAATATATATTGTCGTACATTCTTAGGACAGTTATAATCGCCTTTGGCATATACTAACACCACGTTCCACTAGCACTAAAAATGACATATTCCTAATTTTACTCACTCGATATTATAAATAATGGAACATATGCACTATATAACCAGGAAAGTATATACATTAAAAACCATATATCAGGAAAGAAATTCTGCAGCGGATACTTATTTATTATAAAAAAAAATCATTTTAAAAAAAAATAATACTCACCAGAAATATGTCGAAATTTGTACATTACATGGTTTATTTCTCACTATATTCACAATAAATTTACCATTAGACACTACACATTTGATACAAACATAAAGTAATTAAAAATTAATGAAATTAAATAGTTTAAAATACATTTTTAAAATTATGTTAAAATAAAGTAATTTTTAACAGTCTTAAACGTCAAATAAGAAAAACTATCAGTTATACCAACTTAATAGGATTTAATATCTTTGAATCTATGATTTATGTCTTTTTTTTTATTTGTGGCTACGAAGTTTTGCAATTGCCATTGCTATATAAATATAATTTTGGTTTTTAATTTATATATACATATATATGTATATATATATATATATAAATATATATATATATATATATATATATATGTTTATATATATATATATATATATATTTATTTATATGTACATATAAATGTAACTAAAATAATTACCGGCCGTGGCTATTGTATTAAAAAAAATGGCATAAATATTTTAAAAGTATAAATAAAATCCCAGCCAGGCCTGAGTTGAATTTAAATAAACCAATAATATGTATTGTCAATATTAATAATTTAAAATATATTTAACATTTAGATAACTATAATATGAAATGAATACCATAAACTATCCAAAAATGATATATGCCATAACCTAACCTAGCCCAGCCCAGCCCTGTCCAGCCCAGCCCAGCCCTGCCCAGCCCAGCCCAGCCCTGCACAGCCCAGCCCAGCCCTGCCCAGCTCAGCCCAGCCCTGTCCAGCCCAGCCCTGCCCAGCCCAGCCCAGCCCTGTCCAGCCCAGCCCAGCCCTGCCCAGCCCAGCCCTGCCCAGCCCTGCCCAGCCCTGTCCAGCCCAGCCCAGCCCTGTCCAGCCCAGCCCTGCCCAGCCCAGCCCTGCCCAGCCCAGCCCTGCCTAGCCCAGCCCAGTCCAGCCCAGTCCAGCCCAGCCCATCCCAGCCCAGCCCTGTCCAGCCCAGCCCAGCCCTGTCCAGCCCAGCCCAGCCCTGTTCAGCCTAGCCCAGCCCAGCCCTGCCCAGCCCAGCCCAGCCCAGCCCGGCCGGGCCGGGTCTGGCCTGGGCTAGGTTAGGTTATGGCATATATCATTTTTGGATAGTTTATGGTATTCATTTCATATTATAGTTATCTAAATGTTAAATATATTTTAAATTGTTAATATTGACAATATTTATTATTTATTTATTTAAATTCAGCTCAGGCCTGGCTGGGATTTATTTATTCTTCTAAAATACTTATACCATTTTTTTAATACAATAGCCACGGCCGGTAATTATTTTAGTTATATTTATATGTATATATAAATAAATAAATAAATATATATAAATATATATATATATATATATAGATATATATATATATATATATATATATAAATTTAAAACCAAAATTATATTTATATAGCAATGGCAATTGCAAAACTTCGTAGCCACAAATAAAAAAAAGACATAAATCATAGATTCAAAGATATTAAATCCTATTAAGTTGGTATAACTGATAATTTTTCTTATTTGACGTTTAAGACTGTTAAAAATTACTTTATTTTAACGTGATTTTAAAAATGTGTTTTAAACTATTTAATTTCATTAATAATTTCAATATTGTACTTTTTCAACACGAAGTAACGCCATGCGTCTGTTATACGCTAGACGGCGAGAAAAAGTATGGCGCCCAGCCGGAAACCCGCAAGTTGAATACGTCTAAACGCCCTCTGCTGAGGAATCCGACATTAGCGTTTCAAATTTTCACTTCCGGTGATCCCTCTTATTGGTTACTCTATGCAGCTCGCATTACTTCGATTAAATTTTGCAAGGGAGGACTATCACATCCCCCTCAACCAGGGCCTAGCTCCTCGGTGAGTAACATTTATGTAACACTATTGACAGACTTTTTTTAGCAACTAGTTTCGAATGTTAATTTTAAAGGACATTATTCTGTTAATATTATTAGCAAACAATGTCAATTTACTAAATAAACATTATTGTATAGACGGACATGAAATGATTTATTGAGCTGTCATTTAGGTTAAGATTCATTATTTTGGTCTAAATTAAATTTGATCAAAATTATAATATTGTATAAATCAGCAGATATTTTTACGTACAGAATAATTTTACAACATATGTTTTTTAAATAGATTGAGGAACAACTTCTTTTGGCTTTAAATTAAATCCAAAACAACTATTTGACACGAAATGTCAAATAGTTGTTTAATAGTTAATAAATTTTTATCTGCGGCTGGGCTGGACAGGGCTGGACAGGGCTGGGCTGGGCTGGGCAGGGCTGTACTGGACAGGGCTGGGCTGAGCTGGGCAGGGCTGGGCTGGGCTGTGCAGGGCTGGGCTGGGCTGGGCAGGGCTGGGCTGAGCTGGACAGGGCTGGGCTGGGCTAGGTTAGGTTATGGCATATATCATTTTTGGATAGTTTATGGTATTCATTTCATATTACAGTTATCTAAATTTTAAATATATTTTAAATTATTAATATTGACAATATTTATTATTGATTTATTTAAATTCAGTTCAGGCCTGGCTGGGATTTTATTTATACTTTTAAAATACTTATACCATTATTTTTAATACAATAGCCACGGCCGGCAATTATTTTAGTTACATTTATATGTATATATAAATAAATAAATAAATATATATATATATATATATATATATATATATATATATATATATATATATATATAAATATATATATATATATATATATATATATATATATATATATATATAAATTAAAAACCAAAATTATATTTATATAGCAATGGCAATTGCAAAACTTCGTAGCCACAAATAAAAAAAAAGACATAAATCATAGATTCAAAGATATTAAATCCTATTAAGTTGGTATAACTGATAGTTTTTCTTATTTGACGTTTAAGACTGTTAAAAATTACTTTATTTTAACATAATTTTAAAAATGTATTTTAAACTATTTAATTTCATTAATTTTTAATTACTTTATGTTTGTATCAAATGTGTAGTGTCTAATGGTAAATTTATTGTGAATATAGTGAGAAATAAACCATGTAATGTACAAATTTCGACATATTTCTGGTGAGTATTATTTTTTTTTAAAATGATTTTTTTTTATAATAAATAAGTATCCGCTGCAGAATTTCTTTCCTGATATATGGTTTTTAATGTATATACTTTCCTGGTTATATAGTGCATATGTTCCATTATTTATAATATCGAGTGAGTAAAATTAGGAATATGTCATTTTTAGTGCTAGTGGAACGTGGTGTTAGTATATGCCAAAGGCGATTATAACTGTCCTAAGAATGTACGACAATATATATTATTCGACAACTCAAGTCTAGTTATTATCAATGCAATACAGGAGAATAAGCCCATCATTGCAGTGACCTGATTACTTCTCCAATAATATCGATAAATATGGAACAAAATATGCTAACTCATTTTTGGAAGGGTGCAAAATTCGAATACTAGATGCACAGCGTAGATAATTTTAGTCACAATTATTGTCGTCGGTTGCGAAAATGTGGTAAGTACGAGGAAGGCACTTAACACGGAAACGGAACATAAAATTTAGCTAATTGTAAATACATTCTAAAACAAAATCATTTGTATTTTAACTACTATGTATGAGCATTTAAAAAACCAGATTTATTAAAATGAATAAGTGACATTTATTTTATTAAGACACTTCACAGTTTGCAAAGTTTGTAATGGGCATGCCACGTTGCCAAACTGTCATTTACTGTAAAGGTTATATGGTTTTAATTTAAACATAATTATGATTTCTTACAAAATTTAAACTTAAATTATTTTATAAACTTGGTGACTAATTAAAAAAAATTACATACATTACTCATGATTAATGGGACAAGTATTTGAAGTAACGAAATTTCCACAATTTACATACTATATAAGTCGAGAAAGGTACGTTTCAAAATTTGTTTCTGATATTAGTACTATAAAAATATTTAAACTAGTAAAAAGTAACAAGACATATGCTGACGGTATCGTTTACAAATTTTCATGCTATATACCTGTCAGTTTTTTTATTTCAAGTAGGAAGTTTTGAAACGTTACATTGTCAACTAAAATGGGTGGAATAAATTTAAGCCCTATTGTAAATAAATTATTTCTCATAATTAGTAATTTATATATCTTTTGAACAACTTTTTTTACGTACTAGCATAGGATGAATGAAAAGAACAAAGTAAAATAATGTATTTGCGACTCGAGGTAATTTATTTTATTTATATTATTTACCTAGCTCGACATAAATTCTATTGACGTAACAAAGGAAATGTCTCTAACGAAGGGACAAGTTGCGCGATCGTATGTAGCTCTTGCATTGCCGCTGTGGTCAAATTTCCCACAGGATTAACCACTTTATCTCCGCTTCGTGCAGCGATTCTAGTGAACTATGACATCTTTGTACTATGTCTCCGTGATTAATTACCTTGCAGTGCACACAAATTATTTAAAAAGACATTGAAGAATTTGCCAAAGATAAGCTACCTACGCTGTTAAACTCGTATAGATTATTAATTATGCAATATATAATATTTAAGTACAGAATTCAACTTTGAAAAGATAATTTCAAAATATTTATAATTTATTATTTCGAAATAAATAAAATATTTATAATTTATTATTTATAATTTATTTTAAAGCCCAGCCGGGCTGGCCTGGGCTGGGTTTGGCTGACCTAACCTAACCCAACCAAACAACACTAACCTAACTTAAACTAACACAACCCAAACCAACTGTAACTAAAATAATTTCTAGCCGTGGCTGATGTATTAAAAAAATTGTTTAAAAATAATTTTCATAACGAATTTATAATTAAAAAAAAATTCATAAAAAAATATTTTGAAATAATAAATAATAAATATTTTAAAATAATTGCGTATAGTTACGATTGATGAAATAATAATTTAAAATATTTTGAAATATTTGCGTGTAGTTACGATTATTTATAACTAATAAAAATATTTTGAAATAATAAATTATAAATATTTTGAAATAATTGCGTATAGTTACGATTGATGAAATAATAATTGAAAATGTTTTGAAATAATTGCATATAGTTACGATTATTTATAACTATTAAAAATATTTTGAAATAATAAATTATAAAAATTTTGAAATAATTGCGTATATTTATACTTTATTATTTCAATATATTTTTAATAGTTACAAATAATCGTAACGATACGCAATTATTTGAAAATATTCATAATTTATTATTTAAAAATATTTTAATAGTTATAAATAATCGTAATTATACGCAATTATTTCAAAATATTTATAATTTATTAATTCAAAATAAATAAAAAATTAATAAAATATTTATAATTTATTATTTATAATTTATTTTAAAGCCCAGCCGGGCTGGGCTGGGCTGGGTTTGGCTGACCTAACCTAACCCAACCAAACAACACTAACCTAACATAACTTAAACTAACACAACCCAACCCAACTGTAACTAAAACAATTTCTAGCCATGGCTGATGTATTAAAAAAATTGTTTAAAAATAACATTCATAACGAAAGGAAAAATAAAAAAAAAAATTATTAAAAATATTTTGAAATAATAAACTATAAATATTTTGAAATTGCGTATATTTATAATTTATTATTTCAAAATATTTTTAATAGTTATAAATAATCGTAACTATACGCGATTATTTCAAAATATTTATGATTTATTATTTCAAAATAAATAAAAAATAAATAAAATATTTATAATTTATTATTTATAATTTATTTTAAAGCCCAGCCGGGCTAGGCTGGGCTGGGTTTGGCTGACCTAACCTAACCCAACCAAACAACACTAACTTAACATAACTTAAACTAACACAACCCAACCCAACTGTACCTAAAACAATTTCTAGCCGTGGCTGATGTATTAAAAAAATTGTTTAAAAAATAACTTTCATAACGAAAGGAAAAATAAAAAAAAATTTATTAAAAATGTTTTGAAATAATGAATTATAAATATTTTGAAATAATTGCGTATATTTATAATTTATTATTTCAAAATATTTTTAATAGTTACAAATAATTGTAACGATACGCAATTACTTCAAAATATTTATTATTTCAAAATATTTTAATAGTTATAAATAATCGTAACTATACGCGATTATTTCAAAATATTTATAATTTATTATTTCAAAATAAATAAAATATTTATAATTTATTATTTATAATTTAATTTAAAGCCCAGCCGGGCTGGGCTGGGCTGGGTTTGGCTGACCTAACCTAACCCAACCAAACAACACTAACCTAACTTAAACTAACACAACCCAAACCAACTGTAACTAAAATAATTTATAGCCGTGGCTGATGTATTAAAAAAATTGTTTAAAAATAATTTTCATAACGAATGTATAATCAAAAAAAAATTTATAAAAAAATATTTTGAAATAATAAATATTTTAAAATAATTGCGTATAGTTACGATTGATGAAACAATAATTCAAAATATTTTGAAATAATTGCGTGTAGTTACGGTTATTTATAACTATTAAAAATATTTTGAAATAATAAATTATAAATATTTTCAAATAATTGCGTATTGTTACGATTGATGAAATAATAATTAAAAATATTTTGAAATAATTGCATATAGTTACGATTATTTATAACTATTAAAAATATTTTGAAATAATAAATTATAAATATTTTGAAATAATTGCGTATAGTTACGATTGATGAAATAATAATTTAAAATATTTTGAAATAATTGCGTGTAGTTACGATTATTTATAACTATTAAAAATATTTTGAAATAATAAATTATAAATATTTTGAAATAATTGCGTATGGTTACGATTGATGATATAGTAATTAAAAATATTTTGAAATAATTGCATATAGTTACGATTATTTATAACTATTAAAAATATTTTGAAATAATAAGTAAAATCCCAGCCCAGCCTGGTCCGCAGGCGGACTGAGCTGAGCTTGAACTAGACTAACAGTACTAAATTTAAATAAACAGCTAAATAAACAAACCCATTTTAGGATTAATCATTCGGTTCATAAGAAAGAACGACGTCAAAAAATAAAATTTTTCGTATTTATATTCTTATTTATTTTTGTTTTTATATTTATTTGTACATACTTGTTTTATACTATCTTTATATTATAATTTAATTTTCTTCTTTTTGTTTAATTGTAGCCAACTTCTTGTTCAATTTTTATTATATTGTTCATTCTTTTGTTAACAAGCAACAATGACAAATATACGAAATATGGCTTAATCAGTATTACTTAGCCTTTTTTCCACACTTGATATTGGCAAAAGTCCCTTCTGGAGAGAACAAACGCCATATAATCAAAAATAAAAATAAAGATGTTATGATTCGAAATATAAACCATAGACAAATAGACTATCGTTTTCTGAATGTTGGTACAAAAAGAAAATGTAGTGGTGAAAGTGACAGGTTAAAAAAACATTCTAATTAAATAACTAAATTTACTTATTTATATTTATTATAAATGATAATTTATAATTAAGTTTTGCTTTCAATTGTGTAATAAGTGCTTAGTGATAAAAAAAAGTAAAGTAAGTGGAAAAAATTAAAACACATTACTCCGCAAACAAAATCGTCAGGTACAAACATTTTCAAATTGTTTTTTTTTATAATATATAACCATCCGCTGCAGAATTTCTTTCCAGATATATAGTTTTTAATGTGTATACTTTCATATGATTTCAAAAATAATGTCGAAATGTTCCTGGTTGTATAGTGCATTTATACCTAAATAATAAATCATTTAATAGACACTGAATAAATTAATGTCACAAATAACAAATCATTTAACAACGACACGCTTTAAACCAATCAACTCTTATGTCAAAACTAAACTTTCAAAATATTCTAAGCAGAGGAAATGTGTAAGGGTTGCCATATTAAATAATAAATAATCCATAAAGATTGAATTTGAAATATGGCATTGAAATTAATATTATAATATTAATAAGAAGCGAATAATAATTTATCTATACGACAAATGAAAAAATGTCGTGTTAAAAGTTATTCCGACAAGTTTATTTTAAAAATATATAATAAATTTTTTTACAAATTTTAATATTTCAGGGAAAAATCAATGGATGTTAAAAATATTTAAATGGCAATAATTTTGTTTTAAGAAATGTAAACAAAATTGGCCTTGAAATGAATTTTGATATCCTTCTAATTTTTTTATTCTATTTATGTAAAACTATGCAAATGAAAGTGATAGTTAGACCAGTCAAATTCACTATCGTCGCTAAGAAGAGTAACCATGCAATATTGCCATATTTCTTACGTTTATCTACGTATTAGATATAGGTTGATGTATTTTAATGTTAATGACTTACGACAATTTGCAAATATAAAAAAGTGATATGATATAAAAAATTAGGTGTATTGCAATCTACACTTAATGCACTATCATGGATTGAGGTCCCAAAGTTTCCTTTCTTTACATATTATATGTTCGGACATATATCTTATATTTTTATTCTACTTCAAAAAAAGGAGGAAGCTTTCATTTAGACTGTTTTTTTGTGTATAAATAAATTGATCTAGACATTTTTTTTCTGTTCGGACGGGTATATTCTCTGTGTGGTATAATGAAAATTTGGTTAAAACTTGAACTTCAAAATTGAAGTTATATCATAGAATACCTCAACACTAAACAGCACAGGTGCCAGATTGAGTTTGAATGATAAAAAATAGAGTAACGAAATAAATAGGTAAGTATGTATACACAGACATATACAAAGGACTTAAACAATTGTTTTTGTGTATTTTATTTAACATCATATGAATTTATTAAGCAATTTGAATTATTACTATTTTATTTGGAAGTGTGTACTAAATGTAGGCATACATGAGCATTTGATTATAATTTGACTGTGGAAACTGAATTTGAACAGTACAAGTATCATGATCGAGTTTGGATGATATAGGTCTGATTGAAAATTAATAGTAGTCTCTTATAAGTCATAATTTGCTCTTTATCAAAATTAGAATAAAATTATGGATCCGGAATATAGTATAAGGAAGTTTTCAGTGACAAGAAATAAACTCATCAAGTTTTGACTCGTTTGGTATATTTTGAGAAGAGCAAGAAAGTAACAAAATACCCAGGCAAGTTAGTCTACACAGGTAAATACGGAGATATGAATTAAGTAAAACAATAATAGGTAAGTGGGTAGGTAAATAAATATATATGTATATATACATACATATATATATATATATATATATATATATATATGTGTGTGTGTGTGTGTGTGTATGTATCTACTATATTTAAGTTAATTAAATGCCGCAAATATCTGTTCGGATTATAATAAACGAGATATCACTAGGTCCATCCTAAGTTGGTGATGACTAAAAATGGAAAACTAAAACTTTTTTACAAAAAAAAGTCAACCCGATTTTAAATAACCACCAAATCAGCACACTGAAGATGTAAAATAATAAAAATACGAGTATTATTTGGAACATTTACAATACTCTACCGTATTCGGACATAAATAAATATGCAAAATACTGCTACTACTAAAATTTGGAGTAAGTGCCAAGTGAAATGTAGCACTCATTTATGTATGTGGGCATGCATGTACTTGAGGAAGAAGGAGAATCGTCGACTTAACATCGATTCCAAAAATCGTTAGCAGTAGCAGTATTTTTCAGATTTATTTATCTTTCGAAACGATATCGTACCGTAAAAGTTCTAAGTACTCATTGAAATGACATATACAATTTTAAGATTGTTACACTGAAAAATATTTTTATCGAAACAGTCGCTGTAATTACATCTCAAAGATCAAATGTATTTATGGCATTTGTTAGTAAAATGACGTTGATCTTTAGAAAATGAATTTTTATGAAGATTAATTTGCAACTGACAATTTGTCAATACACTGTTGGATTTAAAACGGTTCAGACAATATAAGTTATTTGGTGGAAGTGCGGACAGTATTTGACGCTGTGATCGACGGGTGAAATTTAAAATTTTGTTTTTGTTTTTGCGCTAGAATCATATGAATATTTCAGACACTGTTTCATTTTAACACATGTATTACTGCAAGTACGATTGATACTACCTGTAAGTTGTGTAATTATATATTTGAGAGTATTCCATTATTTTAAGGAAGGTTTATAATCCACGGTGAAAGACTTTTCTGTTACGTTTTGTACATTTATCTGTAACTACGTAAATTATAAATTTATATTTTTATTGATGTTTTAATAAGAAAATACTTTCTTGTTACTAGCAAGAAAATATAAATATTTAATGAAATCGATAGAAGTAATATTTGTTACTGAATTTTAGTACTATATGCCGAATTCATTTAAGTTCATAGAAAATTAAAACCACGATTGCAAACTAAAGTACTGTTCATTATTTGTTTTTTTCATTTGAAATCCAAATTTTAATTTATGATTCATCCTGTGTAAATGTTATTTTTGATACATATACTTTATAATTAATAGCAATAGTATTCACTATTGTTATTTTCTGGAGTTTATAACAAATATCATGTACAAATAAATTAGAAAACATTCAATTCAGAATAAGAAAAATAATTTTACAGGCGCGGCCTATTATACATATTTTTATTACTTAGTTTTGGAAATTAATTTAAAAATAGCACAATATAAAATCAAAACAGAAACAGGTTTTGAAAATTTCACACTGAAACCTTTTCAAACTGTACTAGAGTTGCTGGGATCAAAAAGTATGATTTTATTTTTGTGACCCAAACTTTTCACTCTCATAAATTGATTAATTTCTTGTGACAAAAAAAGTTTTTTGAAAGGGTATACTATTTTTACCAGAAGCGTTCTGTTTTGCCTTTCGAGATACAGAACTCTATTAATTTATTCAGGTAGTATGTCAATAAGTGAGATTCTTATACAATTCTTCCAATTCATTCGATCTTTAATATATATTTACAAAATAAATTTAGATATTTTTGAACCTTCACAATATAGAATCAATAATTGTTTTTATGTCTTTTTTTAAACAAAAATTTATGCCGCAATCTTTATCAAGCCATTTTTTGTCAGAATAAATTATCAGATGCAGAACTCTATGAATTTATTCAGGCAGTATGTCGATAAGTGAGATTCTTACACAATTCTTTCAATTCATCGGCAGTGGTATTCGATCTTTACTGTATATTTCCAGAATAGATTTAGATATTTTTGAACCTTCACAATATTGAATCCATACTTGTTTTTATGGCTTTTTTAAACAAAAATTTGTGCCGCAATCTTTATCAAGACATTTTTTGTCAGAATAAATTATCAGATGCAGAACTCTATGAATTTATTCAGGCAGTATGTCGATAAGTGAGATTCTTACACAATTCTTTCAATTCATTGGCAGTGGTATTCGATCTTTACTGTATATTTCCAGAATAGATTTAGATATTTTTGAACCTTCACAATATTGAATCCATACTTGTTTTTATGGCTTTTTTAAACAAAAATTTGTGCCGCAATCTTTATCAAGACATTTTTTGTCAGAATAAATTATCAGTTGTAGAACTCTATCAATTTATTCAGGTAGTATGACAATAAGTGAGATTATACAATTCTTTCAATTCATCGGCAGTCGTATTCGATCTTTACTATATATTTCCAGAATACATTTAGATATTTTTAAACATTTACAATATTGAATCCATAATTGTTTTTATGTCTTTTTTTAAATAAAAATTTGTGCCGCAACCTTTATCAAGCCATTTTTTGTCAGAATAAATTATCATATATCTAAGATGAATGTTGCATGAAATAATTGAAGATTCCCATTTATATTCATATTTATTTTATGATTATATATCGTAACTAAATTTTAATAATCTTTTTGCCTTCGAACAATATCCACATATTTTTATAACTTTCTTTTTGTGGAATACTGGAAGAACTGTACCAGAACTTAGAGTAAGAAATTAAGACCATACCGACCATACATTAGAGACATAAGATATATCAAAGATTTGTTTCATTTTTATAAACAAAAAAATTTAAGTCTAAAAAAGTTAAATGGATATGATTGACATCGAAAGTTTGACTTAAAGTTCGATACAATGCTACTGTGCTCATTTCGATTTTTTGTTTATTATATTAGGCATTACAATATTTTGTTACAGACTATAACTTCATCAATAACTCACTATGTAAGTGCTTCGTGTGTTCCTTTCAAAGTTGAATACTGTATCTAAATATTACATATTCCATAATTTATAAAATATTCGGTTACTACAGCGTACTTAGCTTATCTCTGGCAAATTGTTCAGTGTCCTTTTAAATAACGTGTGTACGCTGCAAGGAAATTAATCACGGAGACATAGCACAAAGACGTCATAGTTCACTAGAACCACTGCAAGGAGCGGGGATAAAGCGGTTAGTCCTGTGGGAAATTTGACCGCCGCGGCAATGCAAGTGCTATGTAAGATAGCGCAACTTTTCCCGTCCTTGGATACATTTCTTTTTCTTATGGTAGTAGATCTCTTGCCAAATTAGTTAAGTAACATAAACAAAATAAATTATCTAGAGTCGCAAAGACAATACTATATTTTCTCTTTTCCACTTATCCTCTTCTAGTATGTAAAAGAAAATAGTCCGGAATAATATCAGTTTTAATTATTAGATATAAGTGATTTACAATACAGCATAATTTTTTCCATCCATTTTTATTTTACAATATAATGTTTCATAATTTAAAATAATCCTGTTTTTAAACTTGGAATAAAAAAATGGGCAGGTATATAATATGAAATCATGTGATGGATACAGTCAGCATATTTTTTGGTACTTTTTACTAGCTTAAATATTTTTATAGTCTCAGAAGCAGATTTAGAAACGTACCTTTTCAAACTTATATTTATATATCTTATATTTTAAACAAACTTCAAAAAAGGAAGAAGTTTTCATTTAGACTGTCCTTTTTTTGTATAAATCAACTGATCTGGATAATTTATTTTTTCTATTTGGAAGGGTTTACTCCCAGTGTGGTTTAATGAAAATTTGTTTAGAACTTGAACTTCAGAATTTAAGGTATGCCATAGAATACCTCAACAATAAACAGCACAAGTGCTTGTTATTTGTTGAGGTATTCTATGATAATCTAATAATAAAGTATTTAAAGTTTGGAAATGACTAGGGTTCACGTAAGTCTGTTCTTTAGTAAAATTAAAACACAATGATGGAGCCTGTAGGTGATGACAAGACTCCTAAGTGGGAGGAGTAAACTTATCGAATTTATACTCGTTGAGTTTATGTTGTCATAAAAAGAGAGTAACAAAATAAATAGGTTGATATGTATATACAGGCATATACATAAAGGACTTATGCAATTTTTTTTCTGTATTTTTTCTCAAATCCTATGCATTTATAAAACAAATTAGATGATTAATATTTTATTTGAAAGGGTATACTATGAGTATTTGGTTAAAAATTTAACCGTGTAAACTGAATGTGAATAGTGCAGGTGCCGTGATCGAGTTTGGATGATATAGGTCTAATTATAAACTAACAATAAAGTTTCTCGTAAGTCATAATCTGCTCTTTACCAAAATTAGAGTAAACTTACGGAGCCAGAAAATGGTGTAAGAAACTTTTCGGTGACAAAGAATAAACTCATAGAGTTTGGACTCGTTTCACTTCTTTTGAGGTAAGCAGGAAAGTAACAAAATATATAGGTAGCTAAGTATACACAGGTAAATAAAAAACCATGACGTAATAAGATATTGACAGATAGGTATATAAGTACATAAAGGTATAAATAAATGGATGAATTAATTCAAACCCATTAAAGGCAAGGGGTGTAGGTAAATATGTATATATATATATATATATATATATATATATATATATATATGTGTGTGTGTATATATATATATATATATATATATACATATGTATGTGTGTGTGTATGTTTATACAGAAATATAAATGTATAGACACACATGAATATATTTAAGTTTACTAAATGCCGCAAACGCCTGTTCGGATTTAAGTAAACAACATATTATTGGGTTCATCGTAAATTTGTGATATTCTGATTAACATAGAATATTATAGGCTCCAAAAATGGAAAAAATAAAACTTTTTCACCAAAAGACTAAAACCACTGCTGATTAGCACACTGAAAAGTGTAAAATAATAAAAATACGAGTAAGCGAACTAAGTAGTTGAACTAGAGAACATTCTACTGTATCCGTACATAAATAAATTTGCAAAATACTTCTACTGTTAGAAGTCGGTTCCAAGTGAACTGTAGCACTCGTATATGTATGTGGATATGCATGTACTTAAGGAAAAAAGAAAATCGTTGACATAGCTCCGATTCAAATTTCTTTATTTTTTAAACGATATTATACCGTAAAATTTTAAACGAAGTACTTATTTAAGTGACATATACAATTTTAATAGTTTCATAATGAAAAACGTTTTTATCAAAACAGTCGCAGAAACAAACAGATTATTACTGCAATTTCTTCTCGACGATCAAAAATCTTTAGGGCTTTAGTTAGTGAAATGACATTGATCTTTATCGAATAGATTTTTTTGGAGACTGATTTTGAACTGAATTTGTCAATACGCTATTGAATTTAAAACGGGTCAGACAGCGAATGAAAATAGGGGACGGAAGTTATTTGGCGGTAGTTGGGATTGTATTTTATGTTGTAATCTAGGGTTGATATTTAAAATTTTGTTCTTATTTTTGTGCAGGGATCATATGAATATTTTAAACATTCTTTTAACACATGTATTACTGCAAGTACGACTGACACTACTTATAAGTTGCATAATTTTAAATTATGCGTTATTGCATTATTTTAAGGAAGGTGAAAATTGTGTCTTTCACATTTTGTACTATTATCTATAACTACTTACATTATAAATTCATATTTTTTATTGACAATTTAATAAGAAAGTGCTTTCTTGCTAGTAGGTAAGATAAATATTTAATTAAACTGACATAACTATAGATAACAAATTATAACCACAGATTGCAAACCGGAGTACGGTTCATTATTTATTTTTTTTATTTGAAATCAAAATTTTAAATTTATGATTTATTCTGGGACAATGTTTATTTTGATACACTTACTTTATAACCATTAGCAATAGTATTAATTACTGTTATTTTTACGGTTCTATAACAAATATCAGTTATAAATAAATTAGGAAATATTAAATTCAAATCAGGAAAAATGGTTATAAAAGGATGCATATTTTTAATTTATTTTCTGTTGAATTATTAGTATGGAAATTCTATTAATATTTTGTGTAAAAACTGTTATTGGATATTCGTAGTTGATGCCATATTGATAACAGCAGAAATCATCTGATTTTACTCAAATTCTCAGTCGGATCATTGATTATAATGCTTAGCCGTAGTTAAGCATATTTCGTTGTCCCTGTTTCTTGAAGAAAGAACGAGCTCACCTGTGTTATTATATGGTTCATGGCACCATATAAACAGGCAACAAAGCGGATAATAGCACAAATTGGAAACGTGTTAATACAGATATATCAAAACTTTATATATTCTTCACTTCCGATATGATATGTTTTAAATAGTATTTTTTATAATTTAATCCTCGAACGATATGAATTGGATACTTCATATTTTTCCAAGGTTGTAAATTGTGTTATTTATTTTGGTTTGCCCTATATCCTTTATTTCTGGTTTCATCTAGTAAAACTGATTTATGTGTTTAATTTGTTAATTAAACTATGACACTTTGTTATATGTCACAGGTTACAAGGTTGATTCAATTATGGCAAGAGCGTATGTTATAAAACAATAAAATTATGAGACGAAAACGTAGTATTAAATAAATATATCGAAGGTAAACATTAAATATAATTAGTAAAAGTAATTAGTCAAACGTATTTATCCAAAAAAAGCCAAATAAATCTAAAGGAAAACAATAATAATAACAAGGGGGTTAAAAATAAAAGTACGTTAGTAATTTTTATTAACATTGATAATATATAAACTAACTAAAATAAAGAAAAAGCTATTTATTATATGAAATATATTAATTGTTTAAATATATTCTTATAAGAATTTTATTTCGCATATGGTAGTATAGCTTCTTTGTGTAAAAATAATAAAATATTATTTTTTTATTAATTAAATGGAGTGTAATAAAATATATAGCTAATGATAGATAAAATATGCAAACTTCCAGCGTTTTTTTTATTTGTAAAAAAATATTTCTTTGTCATCGTTCTACGCCTCTTGTGAATACGAACTAAATTTAAAGTGACCTCTTACATATATGTATATGATACCTATGGATATTACATACTAGCTTGTACCAACAGCAATAAAAATTAGTTTCATATTTCTTGAAATAAAGACGATTATTTTTAAAATTAAAGCAATATTGCCCATTTATTCTGAACATACATTAATGTGTTAACTTATACATATTTTATGTAAAATATTTTTCTTCAAAGTATTTTGATTTTAAATTGCTACCTTTTAATACTTTAAATGTATCTAAAAATTGGCTAAAACTTTATAAAATCTAATATTTCAAAGAAAGAAATATGATTGACATTAATGTTTTAAATAGAACCTGCAATGGAACAATGTTTTTATTTCTACCGTTAGATGCACGATATACCGTAAAAAGACTGATACCTGAAGAACACAGGTCTGATCCTAAAATATAATGCAAACGATGGGGAGGGGAGAGACATCTTGAGGGCGGTCGCTCCGTGGGGAAATTAAGGCTCCGTGTCGTCATAGTGGTCGGACTTGCAGTCGATTACGTGGTGCACGTTGACGTCTTAGGGTCGTATTAATCTGCTTCTGTGGCGTGCAACTAATTGCTTTATTTATTTATTGGACATTGACACTCGTTACTTGGCATAGTTCATTTATCTCTAGCTGATTTATTCAGCTTATTCGGGTTTAAGATGTCTTAGTTTATATTAATTTCTGGTTACTCACATCTTGAAAAAATTAAAATACGTTCGCCAAATTATCTGTTACAAGATATTTTCTATTTCTTTTCAATATAATGAATAGAATGAGAAAGAAAGAACCACCTCCCGCCGAATTAACAACCTTAAAACGAACATATTTTTCAATTTCTATGCAAATCTATTAGCTTTTTCCACTAATTTTCTTCTATTCTTTTTCATCATGTTTTATGATAAATAATAATCATTAGCAAATGTTGTTTTTCATTCTCTTCAAAGTTATTAAAACTGCTTTAATGTATACCAATACCAATCGATGGCGTTTTTAATTTTTGAAATATAGATTCCGACTAGAATTTATTGTCAATTTATATTTACTATATTACTTTCCTCTGTGGCGTCATATACGTAGCCTTGCACGTAGGAAAGGAGGTGAATGTAGTTTTCAGAATGCGCTAGATATCCTGCAACGTCTTGCTGGAAGCTACGCAGGATGAAAAGCCATACACAATCCAGCTATGATACAGCGGCCGATGTGAGACATAGAATATTTTTGCATTTATAGCGTACGTGATTATTCTGGCCTAACATTATCTAAATTTGTTTTCTCTCATCTTTTGTAGCATTTGGAGAAATGTAAAAATGAGTCAATATAAATTAAAACAAAAAAAACATCCGTATAGATCGAGTTGTTTCCAAAAGATAGCCCAGTCATTGGACAGCCCAGCCAAATCATTTGCATTATAGACATATGTGTTTTGACATGTTGGTTTTATTTTCAAGTAACGACATTATTTCATGGAAAACTGTATATTGATGTGGTAAATAATAATTAAATTATCTTAAGAATTTGTTTACTGAATGTTCCAGTGATTTTCAATTCTTGACTTATGAAGTAATTACTGAACTATTAATTAAATTTGTTAGAATTATATATTTGATGTTTTATTTTCGTGTTTCCATCAATAATAATATGTTGGTTTTTGCATGATTTGAAGCTCAATTAGTTTAAATATAAATTGTACAAAACAACTGTTTAGATCATGATGGGCTGTGTCCTGAACTATGTGTATTTATTTCATCAGTTTTATTTAATGGATCTATAGACATCTTTATACTTTATTTATGAGAAAACAAACTTTGAAAACATTATCGTACTAGGTTTATAAAAAGGTAAGTATTTCAGTTTCGTACCTGATTAATATTAATTGCAGATGTTGAAATATTGCAAACCTGATGTTACGTTTGTGACACGCTGGGGTAGACTGTTTAACTCTAATCAGGCTCTAAATAAGCGAATTATGCCGTGCGGATCAATCTTTTATCTAAATACATATTAATTTATCGTGAACACAAATTATTAAGATAATCTTTCTGGGATTAATTTATTTGGAACATCTACGAAGCATCTTTAGCAAGAATCATTACAGATTGATAATTGATGTTAATATAGTCATGACTTATTTGTTGAAATTCTTGTCATTATAATTTATGGCGCATGTTTAATAATCACTTGCGACTTAGTTGGTAACTTAGTTAACATATATTTAAATTACAAAATTGATGATTAAATATATTTTGAAGAAGCGACTTAATATATTTTTGGAATTAAAAATTTCATGAGACCTCTATACGATTGTTGTTATGGAGCTTCTGCCAAACTTTTCGCCCATATAAACTATGCGACCGTGTTGATCTGACGATCTTCATTCCGGACCCATCGCGCTCTTGCGCGCTCTGAGGGTCCAGTCCCCGGGGCTAATCGTCTCCGTGGCCACGTGATAAATGAATACTTTCCTCGAGTAATCTTTTATTCCTATTCGCGGTCCCTCAGGAACGCCGCGGGGCAGGTTCGCACATTACTTTACCATGCCGCTTTTTGTTTGGTCGCGCCTCGGCCCTGGAAAGCCGGAAAAATCGTGTTAGTTTTTGTCTCTAAGTATGTTTTTGATGTTTGTTTTTATTTGTTTATTGGAGTTTTGTTGCTGGGGATTGGGCGTGTTCTTGCTTACAGGAGATAAAATGTATAAGTATGTGAGTAAGGCACTTTATGCGCAGTGAAAGATAATGTTTATTATTTTTTTATGTGTAACTAGTGAAGTAAAGCCGTATATTTGTACTTTGAGTATGTGTAAGGGTAAATACTGTGTACTATCTAATACTATTAGGTACCTAACACACTTTAAATATTTTCATTACTTTTATTACCACTTATAGGCTTTTCATTTTGTTATGTATTCCCAAATTTGTTATGTATGTACGAAAAACTAACACAAAATTATTTGTATTTAAATTATTTGTATTTCACATAGCGAAATCATAAAAGTATCACTTTTGCTGCCCACCATGAGAGTCGATTTGGCTTTTCCATTAGAAGAAGGTTTGTAATTCCAGGTTATGCATATATGATCTTTATATTTTCACTAAGGTTGTAATCCTTGAAAAATACCACCAATGGAATATAAAATTCAGTGAAAAATAAATTTGACATTGAAAAATAATTTGATTTGTGAACAATTATAGAAATAAATTATAGAAAAACATGTACTTATATATAATAAAGAAATAAAATAATCTTTGCGAACAACGTATAACCTTTAGGAGCCATATTTAGCACCTATTTAAGCCATATTTACTTAACAATTTATATAACTTCATTATGCCTTGCGCTTTGAGGATATTTATATATTAATTGGTAAGAAATAAAACGTTGACGTATGTCTTTTGAGCATATTGGACAAAGTACGAAAGGGAAAGATTGACAAGGGATATGTCTATTATTCATACAGGTGATTGTCTATATTATAGTTAAGTAGAAATATTAATGAACTATTTGAAAATTCTCTACCGTTTGTGAAAAATTACTGAAAATTTTGCGATTTCAACGTAAAACTACATATTATTTTTATAGAAGCATGTTTCAAATATAGCCAGTTTGAAACACAGAATCATCTATATGATAAATAGACACATATTTGTTAGAATTTATGTAGATATAGAACAAAAAATGTCTATTATTTATATAAGTAACTCTGAGTAGAAAATGTTAAGGAAGTTTGCAATGATTCTCCAGTTATTCTGTAAAAATCTCAGAAAAATTTGATGCAATTTGATGCACGAAATGATCTGGACGAATAAAAGAAAAATTCTTTGTTACAATCTATATACTTATAAACGGGGTCCGATTTGTAAATAACAGGATACAGAAGAACTAAGTGAGAACAGAAAATGTGGACGATGAAGAAAAAACCTTTCAAGCACTAGAAGAACTCACACTACAAGGTTTCTACAAAAACATATAAACATTTAAAGGTACAAGGTTTCTACAGAAACTTGTAAACATTTAAAGGTACGTAGTATTCCCATAACACTATTTACAAATTCTACTTTTACGCATCAGAAATAAATTACCTATCATATCGTTCACAGGCGTGAAAACACCGGCAATTTTCAAACTATTACTACAAATTGACGATTTTTGGATTCTTGTCTTTACTTGTGCTGTGAGATCTTGCTTCTGGCTCCAAATTTCCCAATTTTAGATCAACGAAAAACACCATAATATAGGTTTTGATTTACTTGAGAGTGTCGTAATAAGGGGCGCAAATGGCCATATTTTTAGAATTCTTCTTGATCGCATTAGCTTGATTGTTTTGCAGTTGATTTTTTATTTTTTAAAATTCAGCTTGATAACTCCATATGTTCTTGATAAAAATCTTGGCTGACAGACAGATAGACATAGGAACAAAGGAATAATCTTACAAGGGTTATTTTCTTTTTTTTAAGTTACGGAACCCTAAAATATGGATAAATCGAATGTTCTTCATACGATATAAAAATTATTCTAAACAGGGGTTTGAAGATAGTAATGGAATAAGCTATCAAAATAGAAGAACCCGCATTTGTATTAGAATAAGCGAATCGACAGAAGTATGTCAGGATATACGAATAATTGTTTAAAAGGATAAGTTCACTATAAATTTTATTGCAGTGTAACATACGCAAGACTATTACATAATTAACAAATCAACACCAGTACATTAGCTTTGAATAGTACTGCACTAACCTACTGTATGGGCACTTACCGTCAAAGGTCGCATCCCTTCCCTTTACCCATTCAACTTAAACCCGCATTGCTTTATCGATAATGACTAGAGTTAGTAGCCTGAGTGGCGGTAACACCGACATAAATCCTGTGCGCAACCCATTATCCTCGTCAGGATGTAAATTTATTTCGCGAACGTTAATAAGGTTCTAACGATGCCACTGAGCGAATTTTCTTTCTTTTTCGCCAGTGTAACGTCGAATATATGCATTTTAAATGGATATTGCCGGTAACGGAAGCAGAGGGTTGAATTGCGTATTGATTTAGAAATAAGAGGCGAATTAAATTAAGTCAAATGCGTTAATGGTGAGAAACTGCTATGGCTTCGTTGAGTTGCGGTCGTAATTTTTATCTACTTGCACTAAGTCACTTTATATTGCTAGAGTTGAGTTAAATGGTAATCAATATACGCTGATTGTTCATATAACAGTTTGACTATTACGGAAGTTTTAGACCAAACTATTACATTGCTAACTTTGATATGAGTTACAGTAGTAATTTAGATCCCCACTTATTTTTTTGATGATAAATAATCTGGCACTAGAAGTCAAAAATGCAAAACGCCTGCATTTTGCCGGCGATTTGAACTTAATTTTAAATATCAGTAATCATTGCAATTGTGAGATAATTTATAATGAGGTCGATTCAGTTTTACGATGGAGTCTGAAAAATAAATTTCACTTAAGTATAAATAAGTGCGCAATGATATTGTTTTAGTGTCTGAGTCTCGATAATGTATGTATATGAGTTCTTGTCTAACGCGTGTTCCCAATATTTAGGAGTTAGGTGTTATTATGGCCTACTTTTTATTTCATGATAGTTTATTGTAACTTTTAAGATAGTACTTAAGGTACTCAGATTTGGTATGCGTGACACCAACTCTATTAAAGTTTTGTACGTTATTCTAGTTTGTAACAAATAAGAAAGGAATTCAGTTTTTTTTCTTCATTATGTAATTATGTTAAAGGAAATAAAGAAAAACTTTTATTCAACTTTTTTATTTAAAAAATGATGGATATTTTTAAAAAAATATCCTCATATGTCCCTACGTTTCTCATTCGGCACATGGTTGGATCTGACTCTCTGCAAACAAGTATAGAGTAACGTCTAGCCCCGCACTTATAAAAAAATGTTAACAGGTTACATTGACAACCTACCTGTGTTGATGTTATATCATTTCTGTACAAGACAGTTATGTATGAATACGAAGACATCCTTTATTTCATATTCCGCCTGCGAATAACACTAAACATTTATGTTCCCCTATAGTCTGTGCTTTATTATCCTTAAGACAGTATTGGAGGCGTTACCTCATTTTGACTTCTTCTCCTGATCGACTCTCTATTTTAGAGTCAAATCCGAGTCATATTTAGATGAGTTCATTATTTTTATAATATTTGATTTATTTTTGCGTTAATTGACATGCATTTTTAGTTTGCGTAGTTTGGCATGACATGCATAGTTTGGAGTTTTGGAAACACATCTGCAGTTATAATACTTTTATATATTTGACCACGATCATGGTTATAATTGTGTACTTCTAAATTTGCCGTTTCCTATATATATATACATATATATATATATATATATATATATATATATATATATATATATATATATATATATATGTATATACATATATATATATACATATATATATACATATATATATACATATATATATATATATATATATATATATATATGTATATATATATGTGTGTGTGTGTGTGTGTCCTTAATTTACATATTTCCCCACGTCTCATAGATTTTCTCCCCGTGGTAATTGTGTAAAAATTGTAAGTTAATCAACAAATCAGCCAAGACAATTTATTAAAGTCAATGAAAGAAATTCGTATATCTTAATATAATGTCAAGAAATTAAAATTAGTATCTGATTCCTAATGGTCACGATATTATTAAGTATTTATTAATATTTTAATATAAACGATAATTGTATGAACAAAATATTTTATTCAACTTCATCAAGAATAAAGAAATATCACTCGGGTAATTGAAAATTCCAAATAATACAGGAAGACTTGGCTCACTTTCGGCTTATATAATCTAAATTAATCAAATATGTAGATGAAAATATGACTCGTTCATGTGCAAAACCTACGAATTCCACCCGAAAATACAACAGGTCAAAGTCGATAAAATGATTATGGTTAAAAAATCATTGCTAAGTTTTGAATTACAATTTTTTTCTTGGAGAGTTGATATATCTAACCGACTTGCTTTACTTCATTAAACCATAGCATCTACATCAAATTTAATATCCCGATAGTCGGTAGTACGCGATACTCTAGTATAAAACTTAAGGTCATATGCTAACATAAGGTGACCCATCTACTTTCTCACGTGATCGGACGATATGTAATAAACCCAAGTAAATACGTAATATGAGTGTAATATCAATATAATATACAAATGAATATCAGAATAGTTATTACTGGTCGCGCAAAAACTTAATTCTATTGGTGGTTATTTAATTTTTTGTATTAAAACGTCAAGTGCAAATGCATAAATTTTGTAATATCGATGAAAGGTTAAACAATTACACGTATCACTGCACGTATTTATGTACTTTAATTAATTGATTCTAAATGAATTTTATGCAAATAAAGTATTAAAGGCATGTAGAATTAATGCCCAAGGTTGAGAAGTCTCACGATTAAATGAAACTACGTGATGTAGTATTATTTCTACTTTCTTTAAGTTCATTACCACGACCTAGGTTTTATTGTATTACAACATCATCAGGTGGGCAATTAGCAAAGATGTCTTTGCTAATTGCCCACCTGAAAATGTTGTCATACTGCGAAACCTAGGTCGCGGTAAATAATTTAAATAACTACGTGATGTAGTATTATTTCTACTTTCTTTAATGTCATTACCACGACCTAGGTTTCGTTGTATTACAACATCATCAGGTGGGCAATTAGCAAAGATGTCTTTGCTAATTGCCCACCTGTAGATGTTGTCATACAACGAAACCTAGATCGCGATAAAGAATTTAAATAAACTAGAAATAATACTACGTCACGTAGTTTTATTTAATCGTGAATAATGAATTTCTACAAAATTTACGCCAATATATTAAATTGTTAGTTATTGAATAGTTACCTTAGTTATTTGGAGCTCTTGTGAAACTAAATAAGGTTTGATGATTGAATACAGACAAACAACGGATTTGTGACATTTGTACATGAGATGAAATGGTTACTTTCCTTTTCTTTTTTGTACCGATTTTCATTAGGGTATGCTGAGTTACTATATTTTCTATAACACAAGAGAAATTTAATTTTAAAAATAATTTTTAAATTAAGATATGTTGTGCCCGATTTTGTAAAACAAACTCTCACTCCTCGTACATAATAACGTCCTGCGCTCAAATAGTCATTATCTTTTTGCAATATCAGCAACTTCTACTGGAATCCCCTACGGTAAAAAATTAATTAACCACCTGACCGCTAAACTGAAGATCCTTTAGATGGCACCAGTGTAATCTATTTGTAATGAATGAGAAGAAACTTGTTAAAATGTGTCATTATTATGTACTGTAGTGTTATTTGATTTGTGGTTTGCCTTATTGTCGTTATTAAAACACAGGTATGTAATGTTTCCAAAACTCTATGTAAAAAGAATAATTAATTAATCTATTGAATGTACATTCAAGCAAGCTACAAGCCAAGACTAGTTCTAAGATTTTGTAAAAGAAAATAGAATCCCACGATTAAAACTCATTACGGACATCTTAACACAGCATTAATATTTTATTTAATTTCCATAATATTAAAAACTAACAAAATAAAAAACTCGATTTAAATAAGGTATCTATATCTACAAGGACAATTGAGGTAATTTTTTTTTCTATATGTTAATATAACGACAAAGAGTTTATAAAAGAAGTACTGACCCATGGACTACCGTTATATGGTTAACTATTGACCCTATTGCTAACAATGAGATCAAAAAAGAAGTTTAAATTTAGGTTAAAGTCAGAGCTTGGCAAACAAGAAAAAATCCTGTGATCTAGTTCCTATTTTCGTCATTGCAATAACTACCGTCAACTTCCATCTCTTTGGATAAACTTTCTGGTTAGTAAAATTTGTATTATAATAATAAAATGTAATATTGGAATGAAGTTTAAAATTAAAAAATATTTTGCATTTTTGTGAGAAGTTTTCCATTTTATCGCCTATTTATTTGAAATTGCCACCAGCAATTACTGTAAAGCTGTTGCAAGTCGAGAAAAATTATTACTACTAAATACGGTGTCTAAGCTACCAAAAGCATGTTAAGATAATACATTCATCCCTTTGTGTACCTCATAATTTGTCATATACTTGACCAAACCTTATCCAATTTTGAACCTAGACCATGTTTCGAATTAATATTTAGAACTAAATATTCCGCGCCGCACTTTTTTTGAACTTCAGCCGTCAGTCTATAAGAGGATAATTTGCAGGGTTAATTTTCAAACCTTAAAAGTGTGACACTTTTAAGGTTTGAAAATAATTGTGAAAAATTCGGAAAATCAGTTGAAAATTCCGGGAGCCTATAAAGAACATATACAAATAAATACATACATAAAATGAGCATTACGTGTGTGTGTTTATATATATATATATATATTAAGTAGTTTCAGTTCTGTATCACGGCTACGCGTTTAAATATTCAATTTCGGATTTGGCCAGTTGCTAATGTATACAACTTGCACAGGGCTTCCCTAGATTTAATGTTAATTAAAACAAAATAAATTTAAAAAATTATACATGGTTTTTTAAATCGTTGATTACTGTACAGATACAGTCGTGATTCTAAAACGCGTATTTTTTTAGAAAATCACGATATTTACACTTAACGGTAGAAGATACACCAGGAAATACTGAATGTATAAAATGTGAAAAACAATATGAGTATTTGTAAATAATTTAGTACTAATCATCATCATGATTAACAACTTTTCTCAGTTCTTTGCTGGACTAAGTACGCACGTCTCCAATGCACGTACTCATTGGAGGTAATGCCCATAATCGTTACCCTGGGCGGATGAGTTGGCAATCGCAGTGCGTAACTTCTCACACCAGTTCAATACAATACACCACGGCACAGACATAGAAATATTTTCCATCATAAAGTTATAATATATCACTTGGTTCCTAGAATATTCGTATCATGCGTATGGTTTGCTATATTTTTATTACGTTTTATTTATGAGTATAGGCCAACATATCTAGCACATGCCATCGGATTGATCAGAATGAGAGTCATTCTAATCAATTAATACTAATGTTTTATAGATGGAAACGAGAAATCCTGAGGAGAGTTGTCGACTGGAATAAGCGCCGAAGTTTCTCGAAATTCAAATTTGAACTGCGTGAAATATTCTAAGCGCTGTGAAACGAACTCCAGGTGTGCAGACTATCAAGTGGTATGATTTTTTATATTGAATCTATTTGGCGTCAATTTTGTCGAAATTCCTTATTCACAATTAAATGAAATTACATGATGTAGTATTATTTCTACTTTCTTTAAGTTCTTTACCACGACCGTTATATTACAACATCATCAGGTGGGATATTAGGGTAGTAGCTAATATCCCACCTGAAGATGTTGTGATACAACGAAACCTAGGTCGTGGTAACGAACTTAAAGAAAGTAGAAATAATACTATATCACGTAGTTTCATTTAATTGTGAATATTTTTTTATGTATGATAATTTCGAAGATATAATGTTGACTTTTATACCCCATTTTATTTTCATGGATTTTTTTTATTCTCCCCAGTGTGGAAGTAAATTTGAAGAAATTTTCATATCAAATATATAATATGTATAACTTTTCATTCCCAAACTTAAAACTGCTTAAGGTAAAAAATGTTCCCGCTACACCGTAGTCTATTTTCCTCATATATATGACGGCAACAATAAAATAATCACTGTAAATTTGATATAAACGGCCTAAACTTTGTCACTCTGTTTTTCGCGACACCTCTCTGAATTTCACTTCACGCGCGTAGCAGCACAATATTTCAGCTACCGTCCCAGCGCCAAGCGTCGCGCGTAAATCATAACTCTCGGCTTAGAAAGACGGCCGCGCATATGGGTCGCGAGCGTCGCATGACGGCTTCCTGTTTACTGCCGGTGAGATGTTTTGCTGAAATTCGACAAATTCAACTGAAAAGAGGTTTGTTTTTAAGATTACGTGTCTCAAAACGTAATTCTCATGTCTCTTATTTCTGCACCGCTGAACACTTTAAATACTTATAAGATTTGCTGTGAAAATGCATGAAATATACGCTTATTGTAGAAATCTAATGAAATGGCAATGTTTTGAAAAAGAAGGCAAAATTTGGCGAAATTTCGTAATACTTCAAAAGATTTAAATTTTTTCATTATTTTGACACATTACTTTGTCTCATTTATATAGTTTGTATATATATTTTTCATGTAATGTGAAGTCATTCCCAGACGTTTTTGTTTATACAACGATTAAAATTAAACTATTTTTTTTAGAGGAAAATTCGCATTTCGGGAAATTAATTTCGACCGGTTTTCCATAGTCATCAAATGCTAATTATAATCAAAGAATTTACGTCCTACCTGTGAACGATACCTCAATAAAATAATAAAAAACATTACCAATTTTATTCGATCTAAGTATTTTAGGTACCGTAGCCAATAGCAAAAATGACCATAGCAGCTAAAACGCCTTGGTGCTAAGATCGTACAGAGGTCCATAACTAATGGAAAAAAAATGGGGCGTGGCTATGTCATGGACACTGCCGTGTGTTGTACGTGAATACGTCTATGTAACGAGTTATATTTTTTATTATTACCATTCGATTTTTTTTGAGAAGCCCTTTCCAGCCGTATACGATCTCTGTATTTGGTTTTGGCTTTTCGATGCGTATAGGCCGACATTATATATTTTTGATAATATTTTTTATTTCTAACACCTTATTATATTCAATGTCACTACTTTAAAGTAATGTTTTATATACAATCAATAGATTTTGACGACAACTGACGATTAAAACTTAAACGAACATCGTAGCTTTTCCGAATCAAAAGTTATACTAATTGCAAATCTTGATACGCAGCAAAATAACCTCAAAATGGCGGCGCGTCCCCCTTTACTGCATGCGATGCTTCACTGTTCTCGCTTATCGTAATGAATTCTTTGATCCTTTAGCTATCCAGTGGTATAATTTAATTTTTGATGTAGAGGATAAATTTTTTGGATTGCCCCCGTATGGTAGCAAATTTAAAGACATATTCACGTCAAAAAACCCTTATAATTTTTTTAAATCCGTCGTATTGATCTTTCAATTTAAGACTGATTGTGATGAAATTGTACAGGAAGAGATTTTTGAAAATATATAAATAAAGAAAACTACTTTTTAAGGTTTTTTTCAAATAGAACGATACAAAGATAATTTTGTCGCAAATAATTGAATAAATTTATCTATGATTAAACAAATATATAAGGGACGCGGATGTCGTTCGTTATACTGCAGGAAACAGAAGCGAAATTATTTACGAATTCCTATGGGTGCGGGACCCTGAATTAATATAAATCCGAAACGCATTTATTCGTTTTTTTACTAAATATTTTTATATACTTTTTTTTCTAATTCGATTTATTATGATTATCCGATTAACATGAAATTTTTGAACATTATATAACCCAAAATGTCTAGATGGACAAAGGATATTTATTATATTTTTAGAACTTGTGGGCAATAGCAATAAAGATTTAAGAGATAGAAGTCGATATGTATCAAGTAGAGACTCGCCACATTCTCATTTTCTTCTTCCATTCCATTTATTACAATTAATATTTTGGATTGACTCTTTGAGTTACACTTTCAAACAGCTACAGTAAAAAAACATACGAAATTATTGAAGGAAATATGAAAATCTATGAAAAAAAAAGTTTAGCGGCCCACACGGGCTATTAATGAAAATTATTATGATCCCTTTTTTGTTGGAAAGAGGGACCATTGAAATATCTTTAAATACAACGAAACTGAAATGGTTATATGGAAAAAATATTTGGGAGAATTGTACATTTCCATGAAATCTGTTAAAAAGTTTTCCGGGATATGTGAGTAATAAATAGATTTATTTTAATAAATAATTCGAGGTTTATATGTTTTTTTAATATACGTACATCCGTATCTCAGAGACGCTCGGATCGATTTTTCACGATTCTTCTTTGTTTGACAGGAAATAGTTTCAAATAGGTCCCATGTAAATACGGTCAGAATCTGCTAATTAAGTACGAAGATTTCTCAAGGAACTTCTCAATGGATGAGAGTTCAAAGCCGCTTTGATATCGAGTTTGAATTCATTTAAAATGAATTTGTAAGTACTTTAGTCACAAAGGCCAAGGTATGATAATGGAGCTGGAAGGTAGATGCAAAGAGTTTGGCTTATTTAACTTATCTTGACGTATTCAGAAGGAGAAGATTCATGATGTTTGTACCCATTTGACATTTCCTGATGAGTATTTTGGACAAAAGCTGTGGCCAGGGTCATTTTATGGAGCCGAATGTGGCGACAGGAACTCCCCATTGACCAGAAGTAGATTTAACGTGGTCGATCTCATTTCACTTATCTTGACCGGTTCTGTAATGGCCAAGATTTCGTGATTGACGCCAAAATGGTGGAATAAATTATTCAGTAGTGAAAAGCAATCTCATCAAGTTTGAAATACATTGACTTGTCTCAATGATGGCATATTAAGATAAGTCAAACTATTATGATAAGTCATTTGGTCATACGTAATAGCAAAGTTCTAATGGAGTTGTCAAGTTCTGACTGAGCAGTAAGGTGATGACTGCTACTAATAGAGGTTTTTAGAGTCAGCGCCAATTTGGATGTGGTTCTTGTGGATGGGTGTATATGTGCGTGAGATAGGGGAAGAGTTCGAAAATAATACTCTATTGGAATAATTCCCACTAAGTACTTTTATTTTAATTATTTTATACTTTCAGTACGTTTCTTAATTGGTAATTACTCCAAATGGGTTAACTTTTTTGTTAAAATATTTTATTGTTGTAAACGTTTTTAAGTAATAAGTTTATACAGTTCTGTATTCGTCTAGATAATGTAATATAAGCAATAAATTACTAAAAAATTAGTAATATATTTCATAAATAAATAGAAAATATTGCCATCTGAAATAGGTTCAATGTGAAGATTTATATCACTATACAAAAACATTTAACAAAGTAGTTTTGGATTCTTTCTAATTTTTTAATCATAGAAGCATACTATTACTAAATCATAAAAATACTTCATACTGGCCAAAAAGCAATTTAAAAGAAAATAATCTTAATTTTAATAATTGGAAAGAAGATATCAATACGTCTCGACAAAATTAAGGGCAAGTAAATATCTCATAGGATTGCGTTGAGCAAATTTTAATTACCCTGAATATTGTTTCAATGAAACTAAAACTTTTTATTTTTCTTGAAAAACTTTCAGTTTTATTTCGGTTTTCAAATATTGTTCCCACTTTCCTAAAATGTATTAGACACAATAAATAAATAATGAAATAACGCAGTTTGTTATGATAAACTGCGTTATTTAATTTTATACATAGCGTTTAACTCGACTGTTATTACAAAAAAAAACTGTCAAGCACGAGTGGAACTCGCACTACGAGGGTTCCGTACATGTTTAGGTATTTATAAATATTTAACAGTACATAATATTCCTATTAAACAAAAATATATTGCTTACCATATCTTTCACAAGCGCATAATTAAAAAAAATACTTTTTTATGTTATATAATTACAAATTAATAATTTTCGGATTTTTTGCTTGATTTTGTGCTGTGAGACATTGCTTCTTGCCAAGTTTCATGATTCTAGTTGAAGTACCTGTACCCTAAAGATTCTTCTTGATTGCATTGATTTAAAACCTTAATTTTTTACAGCTCCAAAGACCTAAGTATTTGATGTTAATTAAATATTTAATATATTAATTAAGTACTTACTCTACCTAAGTATTTAGTAGACATGAGTATTTGATATCAACGTGATACTTCCACGTGTTCTTAAAAAAAAGGTTCTTGGCTGACCGACAGAATGACAATGAATTGATCGTATAAAGGTGCCTTTTTTCCTTTTGAGGTAAGGAACCCTAACAAGAAAAACCTTGCGAGCTTCGTTTACTTCACAAAAATGGATGAATATAAGAACTTGACCAATTTTTATGAATTTAAAAACTCTGGTTTACGCAGTACTACAAAAAAATAGTTTAAACCTAATTCTAACTTAATCAGCTAATTTTGAGTCGTCCTGTCGACGAATGGAAAACGATACTTTGTCTTTAAGATTTTAATAAAATAGTCTTTTTTTAATTTAAATTACTAATAGCTTCCACTTGACATTCTGGCAGTACTCATGTTACGTTGTACATGTATGCGTAGATTAGCCTAGGTAATAAACAATTACTTTATTTCCACAGAGTAAAATTTGCTTTCATCTATCTTTCTCAATACTGGAAATTAATTTCCGCATACAATTGTTGGTATCAGAGCAAAATTAGTACCTTTGTTCTTTACTTAAACTAGTCGGGCAATTAGTCTGGCACTATAATAATTTTCCTGTTTTTTTTTTCATTGATAATGGCTATATATACAAGCCAAATATATTCACAAATTGCGCACTCCAAATTCATAGATCTATATTACTTCGTAAAGACAGGCCCATAGTAATCGAAAAATGTCCCCCTAGAAAAGATGTTAAATGGCGATATTAGTAGCATTCCGTTTCAGTTGACATTTGATTCTCGTGAGTATGTTTATACTGAAAACAGCCAAAAAAGTGCCGGATTAAATAGTAAAAATATGTTTAAATTACAGTTCTAGAATTGTATAAAGGTCTATGTATGTTACCTTCGGGTAATAATAGGTTGTCATACATATTTTTTATTTATTGAAAAATATAGTATGTATTTTCAGTAACTATATTTGTAAGGATGTGTTTTCATACATTTTTTTTAAATATAAATTTTTCTTTGGTTTTATTTTTTGAAAATCTACTGATGAGTACGGTGTAGGATAAATAGGATACCTTAGAAAATTTGTACACAAATAAACCTAAAAATGGAAATGTAAGTATAAAATATTAATAGGTTTGAGGCATTTAGTGATTAAATATAACCAACGCGTATACTTTTTGACAAAGCCTATACATGAAAGACACACCTACTTACACAGACGTTGTCTTTTTAATTATTGAAAGCAATGCTTACTATGTTAAAGATTATTAAAATCATCTTCCATTTCGTTAAGAATACTTAGTGTAAAGAGGATTTCGCAGACTCCTTAAAAAATTTTGAGCATGATACTGTACGTATGTGTGTATATGTATATATATATATATATATATATATATATATATATATATATATATATACATGCGTGTGTGTGTAAGTGTAAGCGCGCGCTCGAAAAGTCTTGATATAAAAAAATTTTTAAATTACTGCTTTTCGTTAGAATACAGGATCGACAAATGTAGATATTAACCTTCCAAATATTAATTATAATCTATACATATAATAATATTGAAACAAAGTGAATTCTGTACATGGAAAATATTTTAAAAAGGTTAATTGATGTCGCATATAGAATGATAATAGAAACCACAAAAACCATTGTTTAGAATTTTTGTCTGTCTGTTAATTTTTGTCTGGTTAATTTTTAAAGCAGTAAAAAGCAACGAGAAAGGGAATTTTTTTAGGTAAATGAAACAAGAAATCGTAACGTAATTGAAGATGGTTTAATAATATTCGCTATAACTACTTTCAATTGTATTGTGGTAGAGTTGTCGAAAATTTACATTTTGTTATGTGGTCAGAGAGAATTTAAATGTGACCTTGAATCAGTTGGTAGTTTCTATATATCTTGCACATTACCAATTTTGCACTAAAGTAACAGGGTAAATGATTATCAAAAACATGCCGTAGATATGTACCTGTATGTAGTCGGAGAGTATTGTAACATTATAAATCCTTTGAGATACATTTTATTTTTTTAAATCTTAACCTTTTCATCGTTGATGAAGTATATATCTGTAACCGCATAATAGTTTTACCAACATCGATAACTATAAGTACGCAACTTTCCGATACAGGGAATAAATTAAAACTGATTGGCACAGAATAAAGTTGAGGTAATTAAGTCACCCTAATTTTGAATCGTTCCTGATACATCTATATATTATTGTGCCTTTGTATCTACCTGTTATAATTGCTCTTTGTTATATAAAAATAACTTTTTTCATTATTTTACATTAATTCCAAGCTATTTAAGCATTGTCATATCAATATATACGTACAAGTTGAAAACCATTTTTTTTTATTTAATTAAAAAATAAAATAAGATAACGCCACGACAACATTACATCTACGGTCGCCTGGCCATGTGACTGACGAAGTAATTTTGTTGAATTGCAATAGATGGCAGTCGGCCATGTGACTGATGAAATAGTTTCGTTTAATTGCAATAGATGGCGTACATGAATTCGTGTGTCATTTTTTAATTGGTTTATGTTTCTTTGACCATATCCTGATATTTAGATCAATGTCCAAATCTAATAAAATATTTTATCATTAGGTTTTTGACAACTTTTGAAGTTTTCTTACGGCTGTAAAAGTTAAATTATGCGACTAGCGACCGCCTGTTGTCTTCTCTCACTTTGAATTATTTTCCCTTAAAAGTAATTTAAAAAACTAATGAAACCATTTTGATAAACGTCCATCGATATATTCCTTAAGAGGGTGAAGAGAGGGGATGCCTGCCTCCCAATTTTTTTTTAAATTTCAATACTTAAAATTTAATGGCAATAAAATTTCAATTCTCTTTCGTGCTCTGTATTGTAAGCTAAAAGGCATGTTACTTTTGTTTCATACGAAATTTGACATTCATTTTTATTTCCTTAAAGGTTGAATTTTCACATTAGGTGAAATATATGTTTGTTTTATTTACTCCGTAGTTTTTTTTGAGATCTATTTGTAAGACTGTGTTGTAAGACAATATTATATTATTGTTCTCGAACAAATTCGACTCCCTTTCTCAACTTCTTAGAGGTTGAATCTCCAATAAATCCTTCTTTATTGAATGTTTGCATTACAAAAGTATTCTGCTATGTAAAATGATTCTGGTTCTGTATTAAAGATTTCATTTGTCTAGCTTTAGTAGTTTCAGCTCTTGACGAATGCTTTAGTTAGCGCAAACCTTTTTATATGCGTAGATGTGAAGCCTACGTAACGATAGTCCATTCAATTTCAAGATAGAATGTTTATAAATAATCGAATTTGACAGTTAAAATATGGTTGGCATAAATGTATATTCGATCAACTCACGACAATTTATAAAAGTCATTGTATTATACCCAGAATCTTATAAAACTATATACCTAATCAAAATATTAACTTCAGAAAGTTTCACTATGAAAAGTATTACACCATTATTTTACTGATACGACTTGTGAAATTGACAACCCTCCATTTTTTTTTGCGAAATAGTCAGGCGTTTCAAACATTTCGTGAAAATATTCGAAATCTCGACGCTGAAACTAAACTATAACTGCCTCTGAGTCTACTGACCCTGAGTCTCGACCATATATGCTCTTCATTAATTTTATAAGGCGAGTATGATAGCTACAATGTGTCGGCATACGCTGCTATATTTCTAGATTTGATTACCTTATATGCAGAAATAGCTATGATATATTTAGCGTATAGATAATTAAATAAATATTGTAATATATGTTATTTTCATTTCAAATAAGCGTTGGTACTAAAATGTTTTCCAGCGTAGCTTACAAATTATATATGTACTTTACGTTAATGGTTTTTGTAATAACTCAACTTTTACTCTTATTTCGATGTATATTTTCGATGATTATTCTTAATATTAGTCATATTTATTTCAAAAACATTAGAAAAAGCTTTAATGTAAAAATCCATTAGAAGTTGGCCGATCATGTAAGGATAAGATGGCCATTTAATTTCCGGGTCATTTTCCCTCTCCCTTTGCCTTTTCTGTTACTTTTTCTTTTTTCTCATGTAAGTTTTTCTTTTCCGTTTCTTGTTTCTTCATTCTACAAGGATTGCAAAAATTGGTGAATGGAGTGCAATTTACATGCGGCCATAATTTACAAACAATTCATTGCAGCTAATCTTCTATTTTTTCAGTCTCGTAGTAGTTTTCACCGCATTCCATTCACATTATATATATTATTTTCGAGACCGGAATTTTCACTGGCTAATTCTATCGTTTCTTCTTCCTCAGAACTTGAATTTAATTTAATTTTTTGCTTTTCAATATTAAGATTTTTCTTCGTAATCTTATTATTGTAACTTTCTCTTTCCTTTTTTTTCGCTATAATTATCTAGGGATGCATGTACCTTTGCTACTTGCTTGGACAGTTTTCGAACTCTATTAAGTAATTCTACAACTGGGTACATATCAGTCAGGTACTTTGAAGGCGTGTCTTTTTGTGAACATCCTCATTAGATCTTTATGTTAAATGTACTGTTGGTGGTAGTTTTTCTTGAACCCGTTCAGACGTAGGATCCTCAAGTATCATTGAAATCTCTTCATTAACTCTGTTATTTTTAAGATTATCAAATATGTACGCATAATCTGGAAAGAATAACCTGAAATCTAAATTTAGCGCCATTTATAAATTTTTTATTCGATTTGAGATTATGTTATCCACGGGTTATCCTGTTCAACGAAAAAACAGTAAAAACAAATAAATTTAAAAAGTATTAACATTACAACATCAAATATCAACGAACTAAAAAAATCTGAGGTAAATTGGAACTTTAAAGTTTAAAAACACTTTGGATTTTTTTTTCAATAAAAAATGTTGACAGCAACGTCGTGTTCGTGTAGCAATCGCTCACCAATCTTAGATCACGACATCTAAAGCAGACAGTAACATTTTTCGGTTGGTCGTTTCATCGAAACGCAGCCTTGATTGTATTTATATATACTATAGTGCATTCGCAGTGATTCTTTATGACGCATTTTAATATTCTTAGAAAAAGAAAACGTTGCTGAGCGGCATAATGTACTAAGAGGAAAATAATATAATAATTGAAATATTATTCAGAAAAGAAAACATATATCTACGTTGGTGTTTCAAACAAGTAGTTTAAAATATAATATATTTATGTCAATGAAAATGTAATGTTTGCTCATCTCAAAATTTTCGACAAGTAATTAAATATTTATTCCAAATTGACATACTTATATTAATTTTTATATTATACTACTTGAATAATCTGAAAAAAACATTTGAATACATATTAGAAAAAAAAAAATTTAATACCCATTTTTATGCCCATTACACCTTGAGACTTAGTAATATTATTTTAACACCGTACTTTCGTTCGACTTTCATGAAATCATCAAATTATCAGATAAAAATGCCGATTTGTGCTTATGAATTTGGCGGGGCAATAAACTTTTATTCTCCATTCGGATATATATATCTGACAAAGCTGACTTATTAGTCTTTAGTTTGAGGACAATCAATTCGGGTTCATATATATCTATCTGTTCGCCTGTTGCATAAACACGAAACTTAACAATTGTATTGAAGCGGCCATATATAAATTTACGTAGGACTAAAAAATCCTAATTAATCCGAGCGCATAGCTACTATAATTATATGCGATATTCATTATTTATATGTTCACAAGCGACACACTTCTTGTTCAAATGTATATAGATTCAGGAGATCAATTATACTTTTTTATTTACGTATGATAACTTATTTATGCAACGTATATTTAATGCTTGTTTGCAACACTTATCAAAGTAATGGCGATTACAAATCGCTGAAGATGTCCGTATATCTCAATCTCTTTTCCAATACTGCTCTCTAAATTTTTTGTGTTTCATAAAAATATTTTGAATTATATTTAGTTTATTATATTATTATGTGTTTTATACTGTTAAATTCGTTGTGTTAAATGTGTAATATTTTTAAGTACGAGTGTAATTAAAATGGCGTATGTTTTTCTAAGGACCTTTTCTACACAGTTATTCAATAATACATATCACTATAAGATACTAAGATTGCCGTCATATCACTGTAAAATAAACATAATCAAAATGATCTGGACACAAAAGAAATGATATGTGGCGAAAGGAAATACTACTTTTAAATTAAATGATATCAAAAGATTTCTACTCAGAGCAATAATGTCATTTAATAAGCCCCGCGGCATGTCTGAACGTACATTGTTACTGTTGATATACAATGTAATAGATAGATTTATGATGAATAAATTCTGCTATTATGTTCTGTAATAGATATACGTTCTATAATACTATTTCTTAGTGATATCGGCAAAAAGCCGGTCTCGCCGGCACTAGCATTAGACACAATCATCTTTGGATATCGGTGTGAAGCCCAGATGCATTGTGATGTAATTGTATATGTATGCAGTGTATTTCTACTGTGAAATGTTATTGTATGTAGTGCATTTTTATACATAAGTTCGTTTTAAAAATAAATATTTTATTAATTTTTAGTAATCATTAAAATATTTTTTTAAATGATTACTAAAAATTAAGTGTTTGCCATTACTTTGTAATAATTTTCTGCATAGCTTAACATTTAATTAAACGACTATTTCTATTCAAATTTCTAGTATTATTTTATTATATGTTTTTTTATGTAACAGTGTTACTTTTAAATTGTTCGAAACACTTATCTGAATTTCTCATAAATATAAAATATAACCTATATATATATACGTAACTTACGTATATATATATATATATATATATATATATAATATATATATATATATACAGTGTAAATATGCACACTAATAAAATATATATTTTATAATCACTCATATTAAATAAATCCATATTAAATTAACATGAATGTAAGAAAAAGGTTTACACTACCTGAACTGTCAAATTCCATTGTTTACAAACATTCTCTTTTTAGTTTGAATGGAGTATAGAACTAGGCAATGTATTTCATAAGCTTCTTGTACGACCAAATTGATTTTAAAATTCGAGGTGTACCGATAATTTTTTTTTAGGTTTAGCTAATTCTGAATATGAACATATTTAAAAAACCTATGTTTAACTAAATGTGGAAAATATAGAAAATATTTTTATCAACACTCCATATATGGTTTGAAAAAATGTTCCGTAGACCACTGTCTATCAAGTTTATTTTTTGAGAGACCAGGTGAAATAGAAGAATAAAAATTTACTTAACTATGATCCAAACACAGACTTAAAGTGTTTGTTATTTCTATCTTGCTTTTCTATGTTAATCAAAAGTTTTTTATTATGTTTTCTTTGAGAAGATCAATTTTACAAATGTTATATTTATTTATATGTGGAAAAAAGTTGAAAAAAATAGTACGTGGGTGTGCAGGAGTGCGCACAAAATGGGTTTATATAGTTGTCAATATAAATTCTATATACATAGTCGCAATAAATTCATTTTAAAGTTCAAATCAAAATCAAATATTTAAATTTTTTTCACATTTTTCAAACCCATGATTAAAAAATTATACGGCATTGCATATCATTGTGACGCTCAATATTTCGCAGCGGTAAAAATAAAAAAAAATTAATTCATCCCAATTTAATTTATAGAACCTATCCGATAATGTATCATTGCGCGAAAAAAAAATCTTTCTCGTTTTATGTACAATCATTTGGGATGGGTCGAAGGCTATCCTTTTAGTTTAAACCTCTAAATGAAAAATCTGCTTGCAAAATTTCATTGACATATAAACGTGACGTGATTACAAGTATTTCGTTTTTTTTATTTTTTAATGGAACAATAAAAACAGTAAAACTCGTTATTCTTGTCCGCTATCCCTTTTTGAAATAGCAAGATAAATTAAAAAAATTAGGGTGCAATATAACGGAGTCAAATTTTTTCCTCAAGCACACAAACTCAATATTATACATATACTTACCACATTTTAATTTTCGATAAAAATATTTACATATGCACGCGCCAACATCTTATATATCTAGACGATCGTCTTAGTGAGATGAAAGACGTGTATACAGCGTGCAATATGTGAATTAATAAGAAGTCAAATGAAATAACCTACTATGGGAACAACATTCCAATAACGTTCATCGCGTTATGGCTGAAATATCTTTGTAGAATCTAATAATAAGCGAAAGTACCTTTGTTTTTTTATCTTCAAGCTACTTTTCATTTATTTTCAAGCCATCTTCTTTACCGAAGCATTCCAGTGAACGGCGTCGCCATCACATTAAACATCATCTCAAGCATAACCACAGAATAATCTCCCGTGCATAACGGACTCATACGGCAAACCATAAACACTTAATAACCCATCGCCATAACACGGGCCGGCATTACGCGCCACGCTTCCACATGGAGCGACACGTGTAACTTGCGCGGTGCAGTGAGGCGACTACTCCAGTGTTATTACACGGAACGTTAGTGCGGCGGTGGAGTGGCTGGTAATAATGGCATAAGTACAGATGTTTATGCATATATGTGCATATAAGTTTAGTGTGTAGCTTCAATAGAGGACAATGGAAGTAATCATACCAATTTTATGAAAATGAAAGTTTCTTTTTAGGGTGGGCATAAAAACACCCTGCTTAAAAAGGTGTTGTGTTTCAATTTACCTTTTTTTCCTCTTTTTTCATTATTTCGTTTTCAAAAATGTAATAATCGTAGATTTAACGGTATGATCATCCAACGATTTCCAGTTTTTTCATTGTAATTATTGCAATTTATTTTTCTGCTTTTCTTACTCACTTTCTATTTTCACGTTTTATGTTTACAATATCTTGTATATAAGCTCGGTACGAGAATTTATGGAGGAAAACAAAATGAATAAATGTTTATATGAATGTAGTTTTATTTATTAGAGGATAAATTTTAAAATAAGCAAATGAAGAACATTACTTAGGGTTACATACTAGTGCCTCAAAAAGAAGTACGGAAACGTCTGTTCATTAATCACACCTGTTTTTAGAGTTTCGCACCTCAAAAAAAGGACTTCTTTCAGGATAACTTCGTTGAGTGTCTGTCTATCTCTCTGTCAAAATTATTTTTCTCAGGAACACGTGGAAGTATTACATTAAAATTAGTATTAATAAAAAAATACGGCCATTTATACTGAATATTTGAACGTGTGGAAATATTAAGTTGAAATTAATATCAATAAAAAATACGGCCATTTATGCTGCGTATTTGAACCCGTGGCAGTATAAAGTTGAAATTAATATCAGTCAAAAAATAAGTCCATTATGCTCCATATTTGAACGCGTGGAAGTATTAAATTGAAATTAATGTAAAAAAATGCGGCCACTTATGCTGCATATTTGAATGTGTGGAAGTATTAAATTGAAATTCATATCAATAAATAAATAGGGCCGTTTATGCTGCATATTTTAATGTGTGGAAGTATTAAATTGAAATTAATGTAAAAAAATGCGGCCACTTATGCTGCATATTTGAACGCGTGGAAGTATAAAGTTGAAATTCATATCAATAAATAACGGCTATTTATGCTGCGTATTTTGACATTCGTAAATATATCAAAACTTATCGGGTACTTCCCGTTGACCTACAATCATGAATTTTAGCAGGAGGCAAGGTTTTACAGCAGTAAACAAATTCTTAATTTGTATTTATAGCACATAAAAAAAATAGTTTGATAGGAATATTATAATGTTTATAAGGGCCTAAATGTGAGCGGAACTCTCGTAGTGAGAGTTCGACTCGTGCTTGACAGGTTTTTCGTAGAAAGCATTCGAGGTAGTTAAATATTACCACAACCGCTCAAAAATATTTATGTGAACGTTTTAGGGGAGGGGGAACAAATTAAGAATTTGATTTTTTTTAAATTCCATATATATTATGTTGTGTAGTTTGAAAGGGGTTTTATAACGATCTCAAAAGTACTTTCAACGTGAAATATCTAATGATGCGTTTAGATGGGAGTTTTAACGTTCTGATGGCAAGTCGCGACGTGCCATTCGGCCAGCTTCGTGTTTTGTTGGTTCTATCCAACTTAACGCTTCCCTACTACAGTACTCAAAAGTCACCATAATTTTGCTTTGTGTATCAGTAAATAAAATATCTTATGACTTTGCAAAGCTAATTCTTTGACTTTTGTTTGCATTTAAGTACGCAAAACTAAAATTTGTTTCTCCAAATTCACCATAAAATTGCTTTGTGTATCAGTAAATAAAACATTAACCCAGAAATAAGGCAAAAGTTAATACATAAAAAGTAATTAATATTTTTAGATTTAATATTTTTAGAATGAAATAAATGTTTCAACATTGTTTCTTATTTACTAACGTTTACAGATTTATTCGTTTCGATCGATATGCAATACATTAAACTGTCTTAAAATGTTAAAAGCATTTAATATTTTTTACAATTTCAGGTAGTATGTTCTCGGAATTATACTGAAAAATATGTACCTCCGTCCGTATTTCTTAAAGTAATAAACTTAAAATTATCGGAAAAAGATTTTATAGAAAGCTATGCATAGGGTGACGATGACGACATATCTGAACGAATTTATTAGATCAGCTTAATCGAAATAAAACGATTGAAATTAATAAAAGTATGGTTATCGTTATTTTTTTGAATTTGTTGTTCATAAAATGTCAATGGTGTTGCTTAAAACTAACTTAATCGAAAAGAAATCACACTACTGAACAATTTGTGACTTTAATAATAATTTTATTAATCGTTATTTTATGTGAATTTAGGAAAGTTTTATGCAACGAAAATTATTTTAGAAATAAAGTCACTACGTAAAAACCAATAAAAATACTGACATTATTTGAGTTATTCATATTCTTCAATAGGCAGAGCTTTTTCTAGTTGTCCCATCCGTGTTTTTCTAGAAAGGGTTGTTTTACAAAAAACGTAAAAAAAACTTAATCGAAAAGAAATCACACTAATGCACAATTTGTAATTTTAATAGTAATTTTATTAATCATTATTTTATGTGAATTTAGGAAGGTTTTATCCAACGTAAATTGTTTTAGAAATAAAGTCACTACGTAAAAACCTACAAAAATAATGATATTATTTATGTTAGTTTCATTCTTGAATAGGAAAAGCTCTAACTAATTGTCCCATCCATGTTTTTCTAGAAAGGGTTGTTTCACAAAAAACGTAAAAAAAACTTAATCAAAAATAAATCACACTAGTGCACAATTTGTAACTTTAATAGTCATTTTATTAATCATTATTTTATGTGAATTTAGGAACGTTTTATCCAACGTAAATTGTTTTAGAAATAAAGTCACTACGTAAAAACCTATAAAAATACTAACATTATTTACGTTAGTTACATTCATGAGTAGGACGAGTTCTTTCTAGTTGTCCCATCTGTGTTTTTCTAGAAAGGATTGTTTCACAAAAAACGTAATAACAACTTAATCGAAAAGAAATCACACTGCTGCACAATTTGTGATTTTAATATTAATTTTATTTTTCATTATTTTATGTGAATTTAGGAACGTTTTATCCAACATCTTTAAAACTTTTAATCATTGCATGTAACGTGCAGTCTTCATATCAAAGTTTTTTTGGTATTCAAATTCCCAGTCACTTGCTATGTTCCCAAAAGCGTATATTTCTTATGAATTAGGGATTGAAATAACCTTTTTGAAATACTTGTTTCTATTTATTATGAATATTAAATATTAACTTACTTATTACTCATTTATTGATTAATTATAGTTTACCAATATATAATTAAAATGTATATCTTAAAATTTTTATTACAATTAAATGAAACTACGTGATGTAGTATTATTTCTACTTTCTTTAATTTCTTTACCACGACCTAAGTTTCGTTGTATGACAACATCTTCAGGTGGGATATTAGCAAAGATCTAAATATCCCACATATATCATCCATAGAGAATATCCCACCTGAAGATGTTGTAATACAACTAAACCTAGGTCGTGGTAAAGAAATTAAAGAAAGTAGAAATAATACTACATCACGTAGTTTCATTTAATTGTGAATAATGAATTTCTACAAAATTAAAGCCAAATATATTCAAAATTTATATCAGATTAGAGTAAAATGCCTCGATAGATATTTGCTGTATATTGTATGCGTATGTGTGTATATTTCTTATGAATTCAGGAATGAATTAACCTTCCTGAAAAATATTTTCTATTTATAATGAATATTATATATTAACTTAATTATTACTCATTTATTGATTAATTATAGTTTACCAACATATAATTAAAATGTATCTCATAAAATTTATACCAGATTATAGTAAAATGTACCGATACAGATTTGCTTTGTATTGTATACGTATATGAGTCTTTGTGTGTATATTGTACAGAGTCATGTTAAGGTAAACATTTAAATTTAATACGTGATTTCTTTTAATGTAGCGTTTTAAAGCTGTTTCTCTTTGCACTATCGATTTGTGTTTGATGTCATTTTAAATAGATGTGGGTTGATAGATTATGAGAAATTATTATTCTTTTATGCATTAATTTCAAACCATTAAATAAATAAATAAAATTGCGTTAATTTAATTCGTAATTAAGATTGTTTTCTAGAAATGTGTATAAAAACATACGGGTGTTTTATTGATATACTTTGACGATATTACGATATCAAATATACTAATTAAAGCTTCTATATAATTACAGTATTTTATGAGTTAATTTAACCACTCTGTAAAATGCTACGCGATATTTACGACGGATAAAAACTGAAATGCTTCAAAGTACCATCATTGAAATATCCCAGGTCTCCATACCAACAGCGGGCGGTGGCTCTGTAAGTCGTTATTACAATTGCAAATACGTTTTTTTTTCAAAATAACAATATAACATTTCGATTCATCATTCATAAATAATTCATACATGCAGGTTGCCGGATGTGGTCGGCCTCACAGGGATTCTTAAAATAGCATTGTAATTTTTAGTTCACAACGTTTCGTTAAAATTTTGATTCTCAATTCTTTTACTGAAGACGTTCTTTTAATACTTTATAACGAAGCAAATATAATTTTGACAATTAAATGAAACTACGTGATGTAGTATTATTTCTACTCTCTTTAAGTTCTTTACCACGACCTAGTTTTCGTTGTATTACAACATCTTCACCTGAAGATGTTGTAATACAACGAAACCTAGGTCGTGGTAAAGAACTTAAAACACAGATGTTGTAATACAACGAAACCTAAGTTGTGGTAAAGAACTTAAAGAAAGTAGAAATAGTACTACATCATGTAGTTTTATTTAATTGTCAATGATGCATTTCTACAAAATTAACGCCAAATATATTCAAATATTATTTTGTTTAACTTTACGTTGTAAGATATTATTTCTTTATAATATTATTTTACAAATAAGTTACAAATGCATACACGACATAAATTAACCGTTTTGACGCATGAATGCTAAGTTATACAATGTTATTTTTCATAAATAGTTTCGGGTCACAGAGTAACAACTCGAATTCAACAAATTTGCTTTAATTTATATGAAAAGACGACTTTCATATAATATCAAGGCAAATTAAAGAAAGAAACAAGGATTTTCTTGAAGCTGAGGTATGAACATGATACACATTTGTTTTTGGTTACAACCGTATAAATTATTTTAGAAATAAATTCACTTCGTAAAAACTTATAAAAATACTGAAATTACGTTAGTTATATTCTTGAGTAGGAAGAGCTCTTTCTAGTTGTTCCATCTGTGTTTTCTAGGAAGAATTATTTCACAAAAAACGTAATGTAAAATTGAATAATAGTTACTTGTTTGCTGAGGTATTATATTATATTATTTCATTGTAAATATCCTACGATGTATCTCTTGAAATTGCTGATGCAATTGAACCTAAATAGTTTAGTATGGAAATTATAATCAAATGCTAGAAGAAAATTATGTTTGAGCATTGTGTATCATAAATATATGAAAATATAAAATAAAGAATTATAAATTAAAACTGAATTTCATGTTGAAACACCTATTCAACGATATCTCACTCGATGGGATATCTGAAAAAGGCATTTTTTGCCTCAAGTTACATATATATTTTTGTTAATATTTTGATAGGTACTTATTAATTTAAATCTTTACATAATTTGCAAAATTTTATGTTTATCGATCTTAAAATATAACGTTCATTGTCCACATTTCGTTCATTATCTACTATTATATCTATCTCGATATACTTCATTGTCTCAGATAAATGCATAGTATATAATGTTCATTGTCCACATTTCGTTCATCATCTACTATTATATTTATCTCGATATACTTCATTGTCTCAGATAAATGCATAGTATATAATGTTCATTGTCCACATTTCGTTCATCATCTACTATTATATCTATCTCGATATACTTCATTGTCTCAGATAAATGCATAGTATATAATGTTCATTGTCCACATTTCGTTCATCATCTACTATTATATCTATCTCGATATACTTCATTGTCTCAGACAAATGCATAGTATATAATGTTCATTGTCCACATTTCGTTCATCATCTACTATTATATCCATCTCGATATACTTCATTGTCTCAGATAAATGCATAAGATATAATGTTGATTGTCCACATTTCGTTCATCATCTACTATTATATCTATCTCTATATACTTCATTGTCTCAGATAAATGCATAGGATATAATGTTCATTGTCCACATTTCATTCATTATCTACTATTATATCTATCTCGATATACTTTATTGTCTCAGATAAATGCATAAGTTATAATGTTCATTGTCCATATTTCTGAAAGAAATATGGTAATATTCTTATAATAGTTGAATGAAACTAATGAAATTCTTTCCAATTTGCATCCAATATAAAGTTACACAAAACATCAAAAGAAATTAAATTTTAACATATCAAATCGAAAAACAGTTTGGAGGATACTGTTCCTTTATTCGTTCACATTATTGCCAATACAGAATTCCGACAGCGCGCCTTATTGCCAACAATCGAATACATTTTCGTCATACAGAATTATGATCATTTATTGAAATGTACCGCTTTTTATTCCCGCGGCCCATCAATCTTGAAATACTTCGGTTACACCGTGCCATTGTGCAATTTATGGCGAAGGAACTCGTATTCTTTTCACGTTATGTAAATTTTACATTTTAATTGTTTTTGCATAAAAAAATTATGTCAGCATACTTTATGAATATTGTTTGATAGTCTTCATTGTATTTATGAGTTTGAAATTCATTTTATATGACCCGATATCAAACGCAAAATTGCGTCGCTTGGGTGCAATTTATTCACTCGTCTATTGCGAAAATTATAAAATGAAAAGATTTAAAAGGCAGACGTGTTTATTGAGTCTAGACGCAATTTTAATTAAGTCTGTATGCTCAGTGAATCCCCGCTTTTTCATGTAGTTTTTTTAATGAAGAGGTCACAAAACTTAATATTTGTTTATGTTAGCAAATTCTTTGACTTTAACATTTTGTTTTGTTTACATTTAGTAAACAAAACAAAATGTTAAAGCAAAACTAAAATTTCTTTCTTCAACGTCACCATAATTTTACTTTGTGTATCAATAAATAAAATATTAACCGAACAATAAGCAAAAAGGTAATATATGAAAAAGTAATAGAAATTTTTAGGATACCTTAACTCACAAAAACAGTCAAGTGCGAATCGGACTCATGCACAAAGGGTTCCGTAGAACCAAACAATATTAAACTTAATAAGTTTTCATAACCCAATGTTGTGAAGAGCAGTTATTGCTGCGGTTATATCGAAAGTATATATTCGAAAGTATAATATTTAAAAAAAACCACTCAACGTATCTTATTCAAACAAATCTTTTCTTTAAAAGTTTGTTTTAATTTTTACTACTCTAATTATTTTCAGAATTTTATACAGGTTACTTCAAAAGTTAGAGTGTGTCTCACCAACTATCGGCTTAAATAAAAAGTTATTTTGGAACCTATATAAAATTTTTAAGACCTATTTCACTATACTGCAAACTCCTATGTTCATTGGATTTTCTTTCACCCCTCAGTTACGTGTATGGAGTTATAGAGTGTGGGTCATATTCATCTATATAGTGCCGATAGACTCCAAGTAAAATGGTTGAGACATACGGAGAGATAGACGGGAGAACCGAACCAAAGTATAAGGATTTCGTTTTTACCATTTGGCTAAGGAATAAAAAGAGACCATATCAGTCCACTCACGTGTTTTTCTGTCTCTTACAGTAGTTATTCTCAGAAATTGTTCAACGTAGAAATTATAAATTTAACCAGTATACTTACAGTTACCTTATTAACCAGTGTATATTCCTTTACTTAGCACTTAAAAATATTTATATGGAAATTTTACAGGCGCAAACGAATCATTCAGAATATTTTTTTCTAATTTCAAGTGTCGTATAAGGCATTAATTGAAGGAACGGGTTATAAAACTATTTATTTAGAAATTTTGTATCATAACTCTAGATGTATTGTTCAAAACGATCGCAAAAGCTGTCCCTTCTCCATTTATAATGCTACTTAAAAAAACATGTTTATTTTTTTTTATTTATTCATAAATATATAACTATGATTCTAAATTTCATAGTTTTAGGAAATTTACGATATTTCTACGCCTATTAAAGAAATACTATGCAATATATTTACTCGGATAAACCTGGTATTAATAAATAAATACTTGATAATTAAATGAAACTACGTGATGTAGTATTATTTATACTTTCTTTAAGTTCCTAGGTTTTGTAGCAAAGATCTACAAAATTAACGCTAAATATATTCAATAAATAAATACTTTTAAATAGTTTAATAGGAATACTATGTACACTTAAATATTTATATCTGCTTAAACGTGTATGGAATACCCATAGTGTAAGTTCTATCCCTAAGTTTAAATAGTTTAATAGGAATACTATGTACACTTAAATATTTATATCTGCTTAAACGTGTATGGAATACCCATAGTGTAAGTTCTATCCCTAAGTTTAAATAGTTTAATAGGAATACTATGTACACTTAAATATTTATATCTGCTTAAACGTGTATGGAATACCCATAGTGTAAGTTCTATCCCTAAGTTTAAATAGTTTAATAGGAATACTATGTACACTTAAATATTTATATCTGCTTAAACGTGTATGGAATACCCATAGTGTAAGTTCTATCCCTAAGTTTAAATAGTTTAATAGGAATACTATGTACACTTAAATATTTATATCTGCTTAAACGTGTATGGAATACCCACAGTGTAAGTTCTATCCCTAAGGAACATTTTTATACCGACAATCTTTCATTGATAGCTAAACTCATTAATCTACATTATCGATATTAATATATCGATATTCCAATTTTAATGATTGATAGATAATTATCGATACAAAATTCAAGAATATTCCAATGCAACATTAAGGAAAATATCGATATTTAAATTAACGATATGTAAAAAAAAACATTAAATAATTTACATCAAATACAAATGACGTAAAAATATTGTTCGTTATTATTAAACTACAAACGTTAAAAAGGTAATCAACTGGTTTACACCCGTAAACCGTATAAACTCTTTCATACTAGCTGAAGTTGAAACACCAATAGGAATTTGGGATGTTTAAAATATATCGTTTTTAGTATATTTTAAATGATTTATTAGAGATCATGATGGGAATATGCGTTAGTTATAGTACACATATATAAAAGAACCTATAATTAAGAGTATGATCATAAAAATTTCATGTCTTTCTACTTTCGATTTCTCATATGGATTTATACACATATAACAGTCATGTTATTCGGTAAAATGAATTCATAGATTTATTAATTTTGGCCATAGATAGCGCGATTTTGTAAAATTTAGATTTCAAATAAGATAAATAAATAAAATAGCATATATGATGAAATAATGAATGTTTTGCAAACGATTATAAGTCACACGTATATACAAAAAGAATGAGATAAATAAGAAACAATTGCCAAAGAATATCCACAACTAGATTATTTTTCTTAATAACTATTGGGATAATTTTCTGAAAATCTTGAATAAAAAAAAAGAGAACATGAGTGCTTTAAACGAAAAACCTTAATTAATAGACATAAATGGAAAATTTTAAAAAAATCATAAAATTATTCCTCATATGTATATATAACACAAAATATAAAAAAGTATGACACAAAAATTTGCGAGGGCAGTGGGTTAGGTAAAATTTGGAAAATAATTTTTACTTTTTTAGCTAAGTAAAAGAAGCCTTTTGTTATTTATTAATTAATAAAATTGTGCGTATACTTATGTACACGCGTTAGAAGTTATACTTCTTTGGTACAGTACAAGAAAGACTTCATTTAGCCACAAATCATTAATGGAAATAAAATAATAAAAGAACTAGAGATTGATTATCAATGCGGTTGGTAAAGCCTAAATTTATTGAAATAATTAAATTTTAAAATTTTAAATTTATTTTCTCGTACAGAGTAATAAAAAAAAATCATCTTTCTATCTAGAATTACATATGCTATTGTTATTTAATATTAACTTATTTCAAAAATTTAAACACGTAAAGGTCCATCTAACAAATATTCCTAACAAATATATGACAATATAACACAAATATCTTAAAAGTAGATATAAATACATTTAATTTCTAAATTATACCCACTGCTATAGCTTCTCCTAGTGTTGATTGAACTCGTTTATGGTAACTAAAATACGATATGAATACCTTTGTACTGACGGCATTAAGATATTGGGTAAATAGGCATCAATGGTGATGGATAGAAAGCCAGCAGAAAAATAAAATGGTAGATTACTTATCTGTCAAATAGACCGTATAAATATATATTCAATAAGCAACTTCACGATGTTGATTTTTTGTTTCATCGTGCCAAATTCATCTTGTACTTTTAAAATTTTACTCTCATTATTTTTTCGTAACACGCCAAAAGAAATGTAACTTCAATAAAAATATTCAGAACATGATCTTAGATATAAATATAAGGAACATAGAAATATATGGTCCAAGCAAATTTTAAACTCTTTTTAAAAAAATATAAATAATAATATTGCTATAAAAATAATATTGTTACTTAAAAAGGGAAATAATCTATTTCTTAAAACATGTGTATGTCTTCGCAAGTATTTTGACTTACCTGCCAAAAAATATTGATAAAACGTTTGGTTGTTAATGTGTTTAAAATAAATCCATTAAAATCAAAAAGAAACAAGTGTATAACATGTGATAAACCGATAAAAATATTTCATTACCTGTAGTTTCTTGTTATGTTTTTTCCATACCAATATTATACCTTAATCCGTAGATGCTGTGTGGATACAAGCTCGATCCTTTTTGCATATGCGACAATATATCTTTGAATAATAATTCTTTAAACACAGTAATAAAATAATTTCTATTACCAAAATTATTTTTCCCTCGCGACTTAACTCGTTTAAACGTCTTTGTTTATACAGCTGATAGATACAATGGTCAATGGTAAATCATTTCGAGATAGTTAATATCATTCTCAAGTTTTCAGTCTCTTATCAACGTATAATTCACATAAAATGAATTAGTTTGTTTCTAAACTCTAAGTAATACGACAGAACTATTTAAATTAATACAATCATTTTTTACGATAGCAAAAGTGAATAAATAATGTCATTATTTCTCTACTTTTAACGTATTAATATTACAATGAAATTCATAAAAATGCATTTAATACTGTTTGCCCGATACGTATACAAATACTAAAACACACCAAACAAAAAAACTAAAAACGTATGATTTCCGTCTATAGCTTATCTAATGGTCTTCAATCTTGCCATTGTATTTTAAGGAAAACAGACAGGCAAACAATCTAAAAACGGTTGGTCTCCGTCTATAGCTTATCTAGTGGTCTTCAACCTTGCCATTGTATACCTAAATATTTTTAATGTATAGACATTTTTAATTTCACTGTTTTATTACATGTAAACCTATATGCCTCAAATTTGCATCCTTTTGTTTGCATATTTTCGGCTCCTTTTATTTTACAGTGGGAATAAAATGTGATACAAAACACTAATGTTCCCATGATGTGCGTTTCTACTAAAAATTCACTAAATGCCGAGTGCCAAATTAGGTCGCTTCCTCGAAGTGATCAAGACGAAGACAAACGTTTACCAAAAAATTTCAAGTTACCGCCGGACATTCTTCCGCCATTGTTTCGCTTTTGATTGTGTTATTAACAAGGATTGAGACGTCAATGTTGGCTATTTTTTGTCGGGAGAAAGAGAATGTTAGTAAAGTCGCTTTTGGAGGAATCGTCCGATTTCGACACCATTTTTCTCTGTCAACAGTTCTGTGAAAGAATCAAATACTTTATCTATCCTGGCGTTTTGAAATACTTCTACTTTATACATCTATGTAATATTTATATATATATATATATATAAAAAAAAAAAAAATTATATATATATATATATATATATATATATAATATCTTCATAAAAACAGCTTACGTATATAGAAACTCTGACTAGATTTATTTGGTAAAATATATTGTACGGAATTGGCGGGCAATCTTTAATACGTTCAACACAAAGATAATTTGAGTAACTGATTTTCCTGTTTCAGTTCTTAACATTAAACAAAAAATACATAGTAAATAAATAAAAGTAAATAATTTTACAGTTATTGTTAAGTTATCTTTTGAAATGTTGTTTAGATATTTCGTACCAAACAAACACAATACCGATTTACATTAAATGCTTGTGATATGATATTCGCTCAACAAAGTAAATTGATCGCTACGATACTATGTAATTATGAGAATAATTTAAGCCAGCCTCATCAATAAATTAAATTAGTTTTTTTTCGTAGTTAATGCAAAGGATGTTGTGAAAACGTATGTTGATTTTGAGTCGTATACTAATTAAAGTTATTGTTTCTTTTTTCTCTTTATAACCTATTGGGGATCAAGATTTTATCGACTACTTGTTTCCATCAAACGACCTTTGTTGTCTCCAAACGCTTATAATTTTCGATTTCTAACATGCGCATGCAATATTACGAACTAAAACAAGAAATTCGTTAAGGAGGTTATGATTAAATGATTCTATTTTAAGGTAAATATATAAATATATGTACAAATGTTTACATAAATTTTACATATGCACAAACTTTTCTTCACGTTTTAAAAATTATCAACCTATCTGGCAACGCTTTTATACAAGTCTAACATTTATACATACGTATCTGGCAACGCTTTTATACAAGTCTAACATTTATACATACGTATCTGGCAACGCTTTTATACAAGTCTAACATTTATACATACGTATCTGGCAACGCTTTTATACAAGTCTAACATTTATACATACGTATCTGGCAACGTTTTTATACAAGTCTAATAGTTATATTATAGTTCCTACCTTTTGTCTAAGTAATAATCATATTTTCATAATTTATAATTATGAAAGAATTTATTATGTTTCGTATGCAATAGAGATGACACTTATTAAGCTATTCAAATGTTCAAACGTAGCCTACGGCACTACCCCACTTTCGTCACATTATTTTTATCACACATTTCCGTAATGCTCTCTGAAAAATTAAAATTCCCATTCGAATACATAGAATGAAGTTTCTCTTCACAATTTTAAAATATTCTTCGAATAAGTTTTTCTCAGGAATAAAGAAATTGGCGGGAATAAAAAATTATATCATAAATGTTTTAAAAATGGGTACCATATGAAGTTTTTATATAATATATAACAGGACATAGTAGCTTGATTTATTATTCTAAATACGAGTAGTAATATATCAGGCATGGTCATAAACATGCAAGTGCATATGCGTGTTGCAATGTGCATATATTTATTTATTTATATATTGTTACTGCTACCTAATTAAAAAAGTATAAGCATTTTGAACTTGTAACTACTATTAAAACCATTTTATATAATAGTTGTAAATGCAAAATACGTGTAATTATTTACAAATGTAACGCAAAAAATTTGAAGATTATGTCATATTTGATAGTAAATAAGGAAAAACAAAATATACGCAACGCAATAGGAAAAAAAATATGAAAATAACGAGTTTTTGTTCAAACAATTTGTTAAAAAAGGGATATAAAAAAAAGATGAAAAATTTGATTTATATTCAAGATTATCTATATTAGATAAGTCCGTGCATGTATGTTGGCTATGAGTTCACTACTTTTTGAAGTCAAATTTCTGAAAGAAAAGTGCTTCTAAAATTATTTTCTCTTGAAAAATTAATAGACGTAAACAACTATCTTTATTTTTTAGTGGTATATGATTTTTAAATTAAATTATTTGTGTGATAAATTAAAGTTGAAAATTATTAAATATATTTATTATTTCTTGACGGCTTAGCATGTCAGAATGTCCTTTAATCGTATTTAGCAGAATGACGAGTGATGAACCGTCGATATAAATTATGTTTAAAACACAAAACTTACCATAAAATTAATCCATCAAACTGGATTAAACTCTAGAAGAATTAAAAAACCGTGTCTGACCAACAGGTGCATGTATGTACCTCTCTAGGACGACGTATGAGGTCGACATCTTAATTAATGTCGTCGTTTCCCGCGCGCATTTTTCGAACGAGCCTTTTTCGGAAACCGAAAGCACTTTTTGCTCCAATCACAATCCAGCATTTTAAAAATATTTTATAAATTTAAGCGCAACAAACATCTTTACTCCGTTTCATCTTTAGCTCAGTGCTAATAAAGCTGTCTCTTTTTAATTCGTATTTACCCAGACCGACTTGGATTTAGATACCACTTTCTTTTTCCGTTTTGTATATCTGCCGTGGAGTTTATTTTGTTATTCGTTTTAATTAGGTAATATGTCATTCTGCGAGCTCAATTTGATGCAGATTCTTGCCGGTTGTCGGTATAAATGAAATGAAACATCGTCCTTTCTGTTTTTTGGGAACCTGGCGGTTACATCTTGATTTTAGCCGGTTCCTTTTGAAGTATCATGCTTAATGCGCATGTCCCTTTGAATTTTTCTTTTTTTTTCGCTAAGATAACATTAGTTGTCGTTTATGTCCTTTTATTTTATGTCCTTTATGTCCTTTTATTTCAAAGTTCCGTAGAATTTCAAAGGTTTCTTTGGTGTATTATTGCGCAGTTTCTCTGGGATTCATAATGAGATAAGGAAAAGTCACGTCCGTCCGTTAATCTGCCTTATATTAATGAAGCCAGCGCCTGTCTTAGCCTTATAGTTTCTGGGTACTTCATGTGAACACCTCATATAATATGGAGAGAAACAATAATATTTTTATAGAAATTACTATACTTTTTTAGCCTTTCATATTAATTTTACAAAAAAAATATTGGATTTTCGTAAAAATAATAATTTTATACAGAAAATGTTTAAAGTGTAAGCTTTACTCACTTCTTTCATATAAATGAAAAACGCAATCGTATCTTCGTTTAAAAACCGAGCAGCGTTCGTTGTATAGTTCTTGAATTTGGTGTGGAAGCTGGATTGGTACATAGAAATAGGTATATAGATATAAAATAATTGATTATATAAGCAAAATGTTTAAAAATTTGGAAAACAAAACTAGGTTCGCTCATTACAATAGTAATAAATTGTATTAATCGATTAACGTAACAATTAATTTTACCGATTTTTGTTTATCTCCCGAAGTTTCTATATTCATTTTTCTATATTTTTAAATTAAAAGACATTTTTGTAATAAAATAAAATATAGACCAATTAGCGGTAACATAATATTAAAGGCCAAATTAATACAAATTTAACTGTATACCGCAAATTAATATAAGCATATATAAATTATATATATGCTTACATTCATTTGCAGTGTACAGTCAAATTTGCAAACATATGGAACATGATATATTTAAAAGATAAACAATACATATGTATATTCCAGTCATTGTTTTATATGCAAATAGAGATGACACTTATTAAGTTTTCCAAATGTCCAAATGTAGCCTGCCGCACTACCTCCACTTTCGTCACGTTATTTTAATCACACATTTCCGTAACGCTGTCTGAAACATTAAAATTTACACCCGAATGCATGGAATGAAGTTTCTCTTCACAATTTATGTATATATATATCAATATATATATATATATATACATATATATATATATATATATATATATATATATGACAGTATACTTTAATTCATGTACGTATACACTGTTGTATAAATTTTCTTTCAAGATTCGCTTGAACATCTAAAAAAAAACAAAACGGATTCAAATCGAAAATATATTTATCCCGCCACAATATAATTCACGATAATGCGACCCGAGACCGGATGACGGATGCTCGGCAAAATCCCCCGACAGGAGTCGGATTAAAGAGTGGCACGCAGTTAGCGGATATCGACAATCGACAATCGACGAGCGACACGCGACAGCCGACAGCGCAGCGTCGATTTATCTCGCGGCGACAACTCACCTGATTTACGACACAATGGCCTTGAAGATGGATTGATATTGCTTTTGGAATTTTTGTCGCCTTTTTGTCGCTTAATTCGCGGATAAGCGCACCGGGTTTCGATTTGATATAACCATATCCGCTGGTACAAGCGCGTTTCCGTTTAGTGCTTCCGCTATGTATTAGGGTATCAATTTTTTATTTGTGGAATTAAAGCGATATGCGAGATTATTGTTAAAGAAGCAAATTTTTATTTCACCGTAACGCTTCCACCATGTGTTAGGATATAATTTTTTTATTTATGGTATTAATACCATAAATAAAAAAATGATATCCTAACACATGGTGGAATTAATGATATGCGAGATTATTGTTAGAGAAGCAAGTTTTAATTTCACCATAAGGCTTCCACTATGTATTAGGATATATTTTTTTTATTTGTGGTATTAAAATGACATGCGAGATTATTGTTAAAGAAACAAGTTTTAGTTTCACCATAACGCTTCCACTATGTATTAGGATATCAATTTTTTATTTATGAGATTAAAATGATATGTGAGATTATTATTAAAGAAGCAAGTTTTAATTTCACCATTATGCTTCCACTATGCATTAGGATATAATTTTTTTATTTGTGGGGTTAAAATTATATGCGCAATTATCGATAAAGAAGCAAGTTTTAATTTCACCATAACGCTGAAATGAAGAATTACCTTCTACTTGGGATGTATTAAAATATCTATGATCAATTTTAAACCGCCTAAAATTTAATCTAAATTGAAATCTTCCGTTTTATCGACGTTTTCATTGCATGTGTATGGCGATATATATGGCGGGAAAATGAGGAATGGTAGATGGAGTGGTAGATGGAGAATAGATGAGGGGCAATCCGGTAGCGCTTCATTTATATATGCATGTGTGTGTATATATATATATATATATATATATATATATATATACACATATATATATATATATATATATATATATATATATATATATAATATATATATATATATATATATATATATATATATATATATATATATATATAACTCTCTAATAATGCCGTCTAAAGCCGAACGCAGCAAACAACACAAATCATAGGGAATGATGGGGAAACAAAGGTTGCTACTCATACAACACAACAGTGAAAACGACGATTTGGGGAGTGCAACATTTTTTTTTCTCAATTTATATTTTTGAAGGGTCGAAGGATGGTATTACACATAGAAAATTCTTGGTTTCCGTCCCTCTGACGTATTTTAGCTTTCTGGTAGCACACAGTTCCACATAGTTCCTATCGAACAATGACTTTACAAAAATGTTAACAAATCTCAGTGGAAAAGCAACATTTTTCGACTATTATTTGAGGCAACTTAAAAATCCATGATTAAACAATATAAAAATATGAAATAATATTCATCGGAGAAACCTCTATTACTAAGTTTTAGTCGAAAGGATGAAAATTAATAATTGCGTTCGCTGAGTTATAATTTAATTTTTTTTTAATGCAATCATTCGAGAATTACGTAGCACGGATGCGAATATTCCTTTCCCCCACATAATCCGGCACAGCCTTTTGTAGAAAACTTCATTAAACTTAATTTATTATCATGTTTTTTTTATTATCAAAGTTAAGTAATATCGTATTCAATGTATGATTGGATTTATAATTAAAACTTTTCAATGTATGATCGGATTTATAATTTATAATTAAATTCGTTATAATTAAACGAAAACATATGAATCCAAAAGGTACTCTCGACTGTGTTAAAGATTTTATCTCGATCTTTAACATAGTCGAGAGTACCTTTTGGATTCTGAATTCATATGTTTTCGTTTAATTATATTAATATATTTGAATTATACTCTTCAGAAAAATCAATATAGTCAAAAGTTACTAAATATATTTTTACGCTTGAAAAATTTGCTTATAAATCTTCTTTAAGACGGTGTTTTAATATAATTTATTATTATCAGGCCATTATAATATCTTATCTTCCTTATGTATCTAGGGCCCAAACTTATAGAAATGATAGAAATATATGTAGCAATGCAGGTACTTCCATAATTGGATGAAACTTCACATTGATTAAAATCTTACTAAATTTATAATATTTCCACATCATACAATTACCTTAATATTATTCACAATTACCTATGGATCATGAAACAATATTTTGAAGGATGATATGAAAAGATGTATTTTTATCAAAGTGTTTTTTTTTTATTATCAGGAGACTATACAGACTTTAACTTGTTTTTTATACGAAATCGTCGAAATGAAGTCGTGCAATCGTGAATTGTGCAGATTTAACATGAAAATTTACAAAATATTCTTTAAAGGAAAACATAGCCACTTAGTTCCACCATAGATGGCAATAGTGTGAAAAGTATTTAGAAATTACAGTTTGAATTCGAGCAGTTTGCTATCGAAACTTCTATGACTTGTGAAAAATAAATTATAATGTAATCAGTAGAGTTTATATTTGAAAAAAATAAACCCATATTGAATGTCGTTTATTTACATTTTTGTATTATTAACATTTTTTGAATAAACATTCTTTTACATTTTAACATTTTTTTTATTAACATTTTTTTACGTTTATTAAAATTTTTTTATTATTAATATTTTCAATAATGATTATTAACATTTTTTTAACATGTACATTTATGTCGGTAAAATATTAATAGGGGTTTACTGTAGTATAACATATATTTTGTTTTCTTAAATGAATATTTAATTTTATGTACCGTGCTAGTAAGTCCTATAATTTGAAATTTATCCAATTAATTAAATATCCACGTTTATTGAATTTTCACTTTTGCTGGGTTTTCATAGCTTTATTATGAATTCTTAGAGTGTCGCCAAGTCCATCTGAAAGCCCGTCTATATATCACAGCCATATTACACGCAAATTATTATGAAGCCTACTAATTTATGAAATATAATATTTTTAAGAAATATTTTATTGGTAGGTCTTCTACTTGTATGATAAGGCTCATTGTTTATTCGCATACCCCATGAAAAATATTAGGGGTGTGTTATGAACATTTTTTTGATATAGAAACCTCTTATTTATTAAGCTTTTAAATGGTCATTTTTTTGAGAGTTACGTGTCCCCACCCCTATTAGCTAAACCGCCAGTTTTGAAAATGTGAAAGTATGCACAATAATAGTAAGTATATATATATATATATATATATATATATATATATATTTACGTCATGTGTAAATCTTGAGGCACTGTCGACTGTACCTATACTAAATACTCTTATTGTTAAAAAAAATACACACGACGACGAAATTTTGTCAATACAAAGCATTATATTTATCATATAGGTGAACGATTTTGAAACGTCATGTTTTTATAACACCTAAGACCAATTAATCTCAAGCTACGGAACCATTAATATTTAAAATTAGCATTAAAATCATCTTGCGGTTTTTGTATTTAATTATTAAAAAAAACTTGCTCTGAATCGCATATCGAATAATCGAACCAAGTGAGATTTATTTATGGTCAGAATTTTTTTTATATCTTTCTCGTAATAGATCTCTCAGTGGTGAGGGTCATAATCAGCAAACTCTCAATCACGTTCAGTTAGTGGTTCATATTCGTATAATAAATGCTTTCAATATCATGAAATTACATTTATTGTTGAAATATCGAACATAATTTTATTTTAAATTAAATCACGGAATAAAGTAGATATCCGTAAATTTTCCAAATATTTTCTCAATATTTCTAATAAAACGTAAAATGATGTCCATATACAAACTTACGAATGATTATAATTAGTACTAGTATTGATACAATAATAAATATTTAATTTTACTCTACATAAATAATTTTTTGCGGTCCGACGCTACGAAATAAATTAACATTTAAAAAGTGACGTCAAAAATTCTTCAAATATGCCCGCTAAATAACTTTAGAAATAAAATTGCTCATTATTCAAATTCCCTTTAAAATAATACGAATATAAAATGAGATTGAAAATGTTTTATTTACGATTTCACCCTCCCACTTAATAAATATCTCATTAAAATCTTTGAATAAAAATTTGCATAATATACTTTGATAAAAACGAGTGAGGAATTTAAACGATTCGGGTTTTAGCATTTTTGAGCGTTAAGTTGGGTTTTCGGTAAAGGCGTCCGCATACCGAGTTTGTTTCTATTAATTTTGTTTTCACTTTCGCTTAATTTATTTCAAAGGCTGCTAATTAAATCAGTTTTTTTTAAACCTTTGGAAACCTTTCTCATAGATTAGGTTTGAAATTCTTAAATATAAATTTGCCGCTAGATGTTTTGGGCATTGAAATTATTTATAATATTTGCATTTTAAAATATTGCTACCGACGTTTTCTTCACCCTTGGAATTAATCTGATAATTTATTTAAAAATACATGTCTAAAATAAAACATTACTTTTTCATAGCAAATTTTATATTCACCATCTATATTAACTGTGGTTCTTTTATTTAATTATAATTAGCACACTGTTTCTTTGAATATTTTGCAAATAGTTTTCTTTGAATGAAACGAACGTCTTATGGAATATAACAAAAGGCAGAGGTTACTTAATGAGTCATGAATTACTAACATCATGTTAAACATTTTTTTCCAAGCTTTTAGATATTTTTCAAAACTTTTGAGATCCAAGATAATACAAGTTAATATATGCAACTCACGAAGTAATTTGCTTCGTGAGTTGCATATATTAACTTTGTTAACAGTTGCCTACTTAATTATGTTTCGTAAAGTTGAAAAGAGATAGATTCAGAATTGATCTCTTTAGAGAAACCCCAATCGTTCAGAATCGATCTATTTCAAGAAATCCCTCAGCTGTGCCATGGTAAAGATCTTATAAACTTTCTTTTTATGAATATATCTGACTGCTATATATCTGTAGTGAATGAATATATTCTAGTTTTATTTTATCAATTTGTATTTATCGTTACAAATAGATAACCTGTATGTATGTATGTATATATCGACAAATATATGGTAAGTTTGTATATATATACATACACATATATATATATATATATATATATATATATATATATATATATATATATATAAATATTCGTATGATAGCTATTATATAAGATGGTGATGATAATAACATCCGATGTTAAATATATTCATGTATTATGTTTTAAGAGAGGCTTTGCTCCCACGGGCAAAATTAGGTCTTACTATTATCTATAAAGCTTGCTTAACATTACTTTTTACTTTGCTGAAGTTAGAACTTGCTAATAAATATATTAATAATTTTGAAGAATTATTCAATCTATGATTATATATCATTTATCATAATATTAATATCATTTATCATAATTTAGGTCATCATTAATTCTAAAATAAGGTTAGAAAAACATTTTGTTGAATTGGGTTTACTATAGTCTCATATGCTACGCTGATGATACCACCTTATTCGATACTAGTTCTTACCATATGGAGAAATAACTTCTCAAAATTTTGTGCTCAGCCTTTATTTTCGATTAAGAACTTATCGCAACTAGACAAAAATGGCAATAGTGGACGGTGACAGAAATAATTCGTCAGAATTGACTCAGATAGTAAATTTTGGTCCAGTACTACCTATATTTTTGACGAAATAAAACGGTTTATTACTCGGTGGTAACTAGAACTCCAATGGACAAATTATAGAAAATATGTACGAACCGTAGCATCACCAAAAGCAGTAAGATACGTATCGTTTGCGTCCTTGTGTTCCCCATATTCCTTTATATCTGAAAGATATAGAACTACAATAAATTGAGAAGTAGAAGACACACTGGAGAGTAAGAGCTGGAGAAAACTAATTGTAATATTCTTGACTAAATTATGATCTAGAACCTCCAAACTCGAAGAAATGGGCATCAAGCAGCGCCTATAGGCCTTAGTATAGCGACGTGAGGGACGTGAGTTCCAGGTGGGACGTGACGTGAGTGGGACGTGAGTTCCATAAAGTTCCTTGTCGTGCAGGGTGCACTAGAGCGCATGGGGGAGGGAGGGGGGGGCGTATAAACCGCGTCGAATTGACCAAGTCAAATTTGCTCTGGGTGACCCTTTTTACGAAAGCACCAGTCTGACATGCAGAGGTATGTCCAGATATAAAGAGGCAGCTTGTGTTAGCCCATCACAGTACCCAACAGTGACCGTGTTGAATAGAAATGCTTGATATTATATGATATACTAAATGACCTTCGCAGGTCTCTTCTGTTGTATAAGGAGGGAAATTACTGGCATCTGGAGAGGTTCTGTAACAACCCGGGTAGACTGTTGACAGCTTTAACAAGAACGTCGTGATAGAAAAGAATGTCTCATGTGATAAAGTAACAAACGAAGAAACACTCGTACATAAGGGCATAATAATTTCGAAATGAAATGGTAGAATTTTGTAATCTCGGAGAAAGCTCTAGATGTGTCATAATAAATCCGTGTCATGATAAATTAATATACCGATTGGTAAAGCGCCTTTACTGTTGTATTGTTTTTGTCACGAATTTTTGGCATGTTTTAGTTAAAATTTAAATTGATTAATGGTTACAATACTTTGAATTCAGTAAACAGTCCAAGTATTTGATCATCATATAATTTTTGGCATGTTTTAGTTAAAATTTAAATTGATTAATAGTTACAATACTTTGAATTCAGTAAACAGTCCAAGTATTTGAATAACTCTGCTTTGTTATTCAGTTTTCGTGCACGGAAAACGTGACTAATTAAATCTTTCTCGTTACTTTGTAGAATTGCGTGATGTTGATTCGTTCGTTTGTTATGTCAAATCAGCCTAACCAACAAAATATTCCGTTTCCACACAGGATCGTCCCGCGTGTGAGTACAATGTCATTATTCTTATCGTCAAAGCGCTCCCGTCGCCGGGTCATGTAATGTGTTACATTTGTTTTCGTTTACACCAGTCGTGGCGGAGTGGGCGCCTAATGAATTTTTTATGTTAATGTAATACTTTTAATTCACAGCGCGTTTCGGCGTATCATTTTTAATTTTGACATCATTTTTATTATTGTCCAGGTCTGGCGGTCGGGCGTTTCAAATGGAAAGGGAACGTATGACGAGTTGAATGGAAAATTGTCGATTGATTTAAAAGAGTAGATCGCTGTGCCTAACTTTCACACAATTATTAGATTTTTGCTTTGTATTCCAATAACAATTAGGCTTATGTTATTTACGATAATTTAGCTATAATGGAAATAAATCAAATATCTGAAAAATACATGTAGGAATATCATTTTTGTGTAGATAGTTTTACTCTAATTTGTAGAATTATAATAAACTACACATAAATAAATTATGTAAAGTATATAAATGTTATATAAATGTAATTTTATAATAATATATCGATTTAGGAAATTATTAAGATACAGTTTGTAGTACATTTATTTACATCTGTTTCTCTGCATTAGACTACCGATCTAGCTAATGAAAACAATGTCAAGGTGTACTTGTTGTACTAATTTTAGTAGTTACTTTCAAATACTTTTTTAACCGCATATCCAAGAATTGAAGTGAAAATTCTTAAACAAAGTGACTAATATTATTTTGATATATTATCACTTTGACATCAAATATCGTAAGATATTATAATCTAGACCAATACAGTCAAATTGTAATTAGATATCTCCTGATGCCTATATATATTGGACGTTTTAGGAACATGTGTGAAATCTGTTTATAATTCAGTTTTTATTGAAATAATGATGAAATGTACGGAGTTGTAATTAGGATGGAGTTCAGTTCATTTTCATAATGTAACCATTGAATGATCGTCATAATATGAGAGCGACATCTTACTCTGATGGCTCTAGATACACTTATGCAGTAATAGTTTATTATTCGTTCATAACTACGTTTATTGGAATCGACTAAAATGTGAAGTACCCCGTTAATATACGGAGAGACATGCAATTGATTCTGTTAATCTCAAAAAGTAAAAAAATAATTCATTTAAGAATTTTCAAATAGAATATATACATATACCTTCATATCTATACTTCAAACATGAGTCTTAGTGAAAATATAAGGCTATAAACATATTCTACAAGTTAAATTTTAACTTTCCAGACACTGTTTATTAATTAAATTAAAGTTGTGAAAGCAAATAGATAAGTTAACGTTAATAACAAAAATAATCGGCTTGTTCAGATACTTTTTAGAACATCTTGTTTTAACGGTTTATGAAAATATCCCACGTAGTACTCAGTGACTTACTTATCACTCAAATAAGTGGATAAATATAAAATTTAGTATATACAAAAAATATCAGAGTCATCCAAAAATAAAAAGAAAATGTTATTAAATATTCGTAATTTATATTTGTCAAGTAGAAGTTTATGTTTTTTAATAAGAAAATAATTTTACTTAAATTTATGATTATTATGATTAAGATGTTAAATTAAAAACCGAGTATTTTAAAGTTTAAAGCGCAGTATCTTAACTTTCAGAAATGTGGTATTAAAAAAATGATTACAAAAGCAAGTTAATCCTAAATGATACTTCAACATAAGTAAAGAATTTATTTTCAAAATTGCGTCTATGTATCACATTCACTCTCGGGATACTTACAAACATTTAAGGATAATTTCAGAAATGAGGTCATCAATATATTTAGAGACGAAATCCTCGATATATCAAGGAATGATCCTATACGAGATTACGAGCATTTGTACCCTTACAAAACCAATTGATTGATATCCTTAGGATTATCCTGTTTCTTGTTCGTCTTCGTGTTTTTATTTTTATTTATAATTTTTATCGTCATTGGATTTTATATTGAGACTGAGACGAGGTTTCTTTTAGCTAAGTATGAGACATGTTTTAATGAAGATATTTCTTCATATTCGTTAAGTATTTCGATGCATAAAATGATACTTGTTGGGAATGAGTAAAAATTTAAGAAGTCTTGAATGACGAACATGGCCATGTCCGAAATTATAATTAAATATGTGCATTGGTGACATAAAACGTTTATAAATTGAGTGGATATGAAACAAATAAATAAAAAGCAACATTAGGCTTCTAAAATATGTGAACGTATGGCTATAATGATTAGAATAGACATGGACCAAACATAGAAAAAATAATAAACAATATTTGCTTATTATTTTTTGTTTAAATAATATGTCATTTTTTGGTTTTCGTAGACAAAAAGGAAACCTTATAAGTTCGTTATGCCTGTCGGTTACAGACTTATAGTGTCTGTAATTTTAGATCAATGCCCATACAATTTTGTAAATAGATACTTTAAGTCGACATCTGAATTAACGTGCTACAAGGTATTAGAAAAAATTCAATATTGTCATAAACTGAGCGCGAATTTTTTTCGCGCACCCGTGAAATAAAGTATCTTTGAACAGATCTTTCAGATTAAAATTGGGAGGTGTATTGGACACCTCATGGTATCAATAATTCATCTCATATTAATAGTCAATAATCTTAGGGTATATTATTGACTAGCTAACCTCAAGTTTTGGCAACAGAAGTAATTGTAACTTGGGTAATTAAACAAGTTATAAACTTTTAACATAATTTTATCCGAAAGTGAAGATCTTCTTTTAAAAAATTATAAATATTTTTCAAAATATTCTATATACTATTATGCCATTAAGCTTCAAAATAACTTGCTATATGTACAACTCCCCTTCAATTTTATTAAAAGAGAATTTGAAATATCTTAAAGAAATCGAAGTGTTAACATTTATTTTTGTTAACGTATATTGAAAATTTCAAAACAAATAAACTAGTGCGGAACTCTATTTTAAGTGTTCCTCTAAGCACCAAGCCAGTTTTTTTTCATTTCAAAAGTTAAAAAAAGGACTGACGAATAAACTGAATTAATGTTTTTTATTTGCCTCATCCTAATTCTTAGCCATTATCTACGTTTTTCATTTATGTAATTAGTTATGGCACTTAAAAATTACGTTCTTTCAAACTTGACCTATTTCATTTTAATAAATAAGTCGAAAAGTTTTTTACTCTTCTACATATTAAATTCTTTCTTCGATTTTTCATTCAGTTCTCTCTTTCGTTATACAAAAAGAAACATGAATTATTCTTTTGGTGTTCTCCATTAAAAATTCATATATAAGGGCAGATCCTTTTAATGCCTGTTATTTGGTAATATTGTATGAGTATAATTCCATAACAAATAACGTTCGCCCCTTCAGATCGGATATAATAGTTAACTCAAAATAATAATTAAAGTAATATATACGTCATGACAAATAAATGCGCATCTTCAGGACAAAAGTAACCCAATAAAAATATCATAAATTTTGGGAATAAATGTTTAAAGTGTTAAAATTTTCCGTGTTCTTTCATTAATTGACGTATTGGCAACTTGTATAAAGGAGCCAGGTATTTACTACTTTTTTATATACTTGAGTTTTTGTATTCCATTAACTAATTTTTCCATTCTTTGAGTTGGATCTCTTACATTTGGAAGATGCGATTTAGTCACCTATTTTTATTTATGTACTTATCTTTATTTATATCGTGTACCCAAGAAACCTGAATGCTAAGGGTTTTTTCGAGTTCTTCTACAGAAATTTTCGATTTTAATCAAGTAGATATTTAATGAAATTGATTAGTTTAAATTAATTAATATAAAATTGTCTAGTAAGTTATTTGGTATAAGAAGAAACAGAAAAAAACCGACTGAGAGAAAAAAACTACATTTTCAAACGTCTTTAAAAAATTCTTTATGGGCGAAATTCGATTATAAGACGTCGATTTGCCTACGTCAATTTCTTACTGGCAATCAAATTCTGCCTCTAAATCATTGCTTATAGAAACTCTCAATACATTGATAAAGTTTCTAATCAGTTTTAATAAAGCTTCTATCTCTTCTTTTCAACAGCAATGCTTCTTTCTAAATTATGGTGCAATCGTCTTTTTTGCTTTTTTCATATTTTTTTTTTAAATTTCGATCTTTTTAATTAAATCACATTTTCAAACTTTTATACAAATCCATTTGAGAACTGTGTACTCTGAATGCCACCGGATTATATGTATAAAATCCAAGCGCTGTATTCCCATGTACTTGCTCCTCTGCTGTTGCGTGCATGCATTATTATTTATTTTTGGTTTATTTCCCAAAAATTATTTTTATTTTGAATCTCCCTAGGTACGGGTACGATACGGGTTTAGTATAATTAGTATTTTTGTTGCTTCCATTTACCCCAGTTGGATTCGTACCGTTATATTCACGTTATTTCATATGATGTATGGGACAACCATGTGTGCATTGTCAAGTATTCCAACGGCTAATCTTTCAGCTGACATTTGTAACCAGTTACTGAAAACAATGTTATCTCAGCTGTCACTTTGATTTGTAACAGGTACAGTGATTAAAGTGGGGATTTGTGTATTATTTATTTACGTATATTAAAATAAGTACAAGTGAAAGAAATTTATAAAGTAACCATTAAGTTGATAAAAGATATATAAGATCGTGGTGTAAGTTTATGTGGGACAATAATTGAATTTTGAAAAGTAATATTTTAAGAATTATTTTCTAATCAATTTTTTTTATTAACCTTGACGAAATAGTTTGTAATTATTGGTAGATTTTTATTACAGAAATATTTAAGCGGAAATGTGCCGAAGATGTTTAACCTTAATCGTTCTCCAGATTCTTATTATTGTTTTTCCTATCTGGCAGAACGTAGTTGACTATTTACAAAACTAATTGTAATAGTGCATTAATGTTACTTTTATTGTTATATAATTGTTACGTATATTACAGAATTTTAATATTTTTAGTTTATTTTATGATAGTAAAACTTCTTAAAATTCATATAATAGCATTTGTAATAAATAATCCTAATAGCATTTATAAATTCATATATATTATTATTTTAGTCAATATGTTAGCTTATTTAAAAAAAAAACATATGGACTAAAGCAATAAGGTACTCCTTTCTCTCCAAGCAATATGTAAGATTATATTTTCATTATTACTTTTTAAATTTTTTTTTTAAATTTTCTCGTTTTATGTTATCTTCTATCATTAATTTTCACTTATCAGATATATGATAAGTGAAAATTAGTGATAGAAGATAAAAATTAATGGTGGAAGATATACATAGTTGGAAAAGAAATTAACATAAATGTTAACCATAATTAAACAGTTGTAATTATGTTAAGACACACTTTTACATGAAATTAGGGTTTAAAATTAATTTAATATCTTAAGCTATTTCCAAATTTATTTGCTAGTACAACAGCTAGTCAAATAAATAAATTTATTCATAACATCTCAATTTTTAGCTTGTGTATACAGATGAGTGTGATATTATTTCATGTGTAGCCACATTTAAAAAAAAATTCAATTGTAAATATAGAAATAGATTTAACTCGAGAAATGTTAAACGTATTTTTATAGTAATGCTTAAGATACATTTTAAATATAGTCGTATTTGAAATAATGGGCCAAATGAGGAAATAAATCTTTATATACAAATTAGTCTCCTGTAGTCTCCTCACTGCATTTTCTTAGCTCCACACCATTTGTTTACTTTGTCTGATGTGCTAGCGTATAAATTGTCCCTAACCAAATACCGGTAATTATTAGGTTGATACATACTTTACACCAGTCATTACATTGTATTGTGTTAACTTTGATTCACTTTGATCAGTCAAATAGGTACTGCAGTTAAGATTGTATGTAGTTTTAGTGGAATTCTGTAAATGTAGAAATGTAAAAATTTAAAAAGAAATCTGAAAATCAATGTTTTATGATTTGTAAATTTCTATGTAATTTTAAACATTATACATTACTTGCCAATGTATTTGGCGTTAACTCTGTCACCTGCGATTTTGATTACAAATTTAAAGGAAGACTAAAAATAAAAGCCAGAAAGACTTTTATTTTATAAAAATGAGGTTACTGGAAAAGCTATTGGATATTAATTGCACCAAATAGTTAAATCTGAATACTTAAAAGCGAAACAAATTTCCACAAATCCAATGTTAATATTAAATGGAGACTGAATACAAATACTATCTAAAAGCGAAATCTCTTTAATTGTTTTCTCATGAAGCCATTATGTTCGGAAATACTAAAATGAAAAAAAATGTGGAATGGTTCCTGCATATTTTTTTGATTACTTCAAGGTTAAAAGATAATTATGTATCAATATTATACGATAATTTTTTGTTCATTAATTATTAAATAGTTAAATTACGGTAATCTATATCCTCAGACAAAATTACCAATTACAAACATGTGCTGCTCGTTTCCGACTTGCACAAGACCGGTTTTATTTTAATTCCCAGAAAAGACTTAAATAATCTCTTCTTTTTTAAGCGAAGTGCTTACTTGAAGGTCACAAGTTACGTATTTTTCGTTATTTTCTGAGTAATGGCTAAATTGTAAAGACTAGATAAATTTGAACTCCGTCAGATAACTGTAGCTGGAAAGCCGTTAGTGTTTCATTTGCTATGTCGTATAAATCTACTCATGATTTTAATATGAACATAGAACTTTTTACAAGATATTTCTGTAAATGTAGACTGACTGAGAAATCATTGCTTTCTCCAAGAGCTATATCAAATGCCTCCTTAAATCTGCAATAGGTTAATACTACATTATAGCGATTACACAATTTGGAAACTTTTATAAAAAAATATTTTCCTTATATGGCTTTTCTTAATTTCGTGTTTTTATTTTCTGAGCTCAGTTCAATATATTTTCCATTAAATATTAGTTTTGTAAGATACATTTCATATAACCCAAATATTTGGAATAACACAAGTACATGGAAAGATTCAAGTCTTCAATAATTTTTTACTCAAACTAATAAAACTTTCCAAAGGTACTTTAAATTAATAACAAAATTCATACGATTAGTAAAAAAAACTATTTTTCTTGTAACACGTAATGGATATTGAGAATGTTGCTTTCTGTCCGTATTTCGCAGAGTGCAGTCCATGTGCTTTAAAGAAAACTTAAGACAGGTGTCCTAATGATTGAATGAAAACACTATTGTTCACTAATCTTTCACTATATTCGAGACTATATAAAGGGGTAGTAACGATATGCGTAAATAATATTTGTGTCAATTACTTAAAAACAATATTTATCGGTATAAAAAATGGCAAAGCAATTTGATTATAATCATATTTATGTATGAGAATGATTTGATATTTCAATGCATTTCAAGTCACAATATGAGTGCTGCTTCAAATATAACTATTAATGATACTTTCTGTTCATCAGTCCATAATGTTTATATTTCTCAATGATTAATTTCTTTCTTGCGTTCAACAATGACCATTTTTCAATAAAGACAAAACATGTAAGATATTTAAGCGGATTTTGGAATGGAAGTTGTTTTCCTCAATTAATTCATATCGAGGTGTATAGGAAATTTGATACTCAAATGATAATTTATGCAAATATTCATTAATTATATTATGAATGATAGAGTTGTATTGCAAACAAATATGGGGAATTAGTGTATAGCCATATTATTAGCTGATAGGTTTAATTTATGAAATAAATACAATAAAGAAAGTATAATTTTGCTTCCTGGCGACAAAAGGGGATAAAAAAGTATTAAAATCTTCAAGAAAATCCAAATCGATATTTAAATGGAAATTAACTCTAAAACTGCAGTAAAATATAAGAAATAAAAAAGGAAAAATATTTCTGTATGCGTATACGTCCGATTAAAATAAATATCTTAAAATTTTTAATAATCTTGTAATTTGGAAATAATCGGCCAAATGTAAGTATAATCAAATATTGAGAAGTTTTGAGAAGCAAATTTTTATAGCAGTCACATATAGAACAGACAGATGCATGGACAATGGAGTGCCAAAAAACACGATTATTCTTACCATTTTCAGATAATTTAAAAACGACAAAAAAAATTGTATGATAAACTGTTTAGCCGATATTCTTTTAATGTCCCATTTTATTGACATTCTTAGACCCGACAATACATTGAAAATAATTCTTCTCCGGGATAAATCATGTTAAGATACCTTCCATATAAAAATGAAATAAATGCGCGCATTCATACATTCAGGGCGGAATGTAAGATCACGGAGAAGTGGTGCTTTGTTCTGCAACGAATAATCCTTTATAAACACATTGTGATATTATTCCAAAAATATAATGGTTTTTTTTTCAAAACGTGAAAAATATATATGCAGCCTTGCATTCCTCGAGGAAGGTTATGTAGCATGTTTGTACAGTTTACGTTCCATTACTCTTAAAAGTGTCCACTGACGAAATGATCTACATTATCAGGGACGAATTATACAGCACGTAGAAATATATATGCAGCCTTGCATTCCTCGTGGAAAGTTGTGTAGCGTGGTTGAACAGCTTACATTCCATTACTCTTGAAATTGTCCATTGACGAAGTACTCTTACATTGTCAAGGACGAATGATACAGCAAGTAAAAATATATATTACATTCCTCGAGGAAGATTATATAACGTGGTTGTACAGTTTATATTACATTACTCTTGAAAGTGTTCACTGACGAAGTGTTCTACATTATGAGGGACGAATGATACATCACGTAAAAATATATATGCAGCTTTGCATTCCTCGAGGAAGGTTATGTAGTGTGGTTGTACAGTTTACCTTCCATCACTCTTGAAAGAGTCCACTGATGAAATGCTCTACATTATCAGCACGTGACACATAGAAACGTGGGCTATAAATATTTCCTTGTAGAAATCTGTATTAAATGTTGGGTAACAAGATTTTTGGACATAGATAATGACGGTGGGGATGAGGTTTTTACAACACGTATGTGCCAATAAAAATGAATCTTAAATAAGATGCCTAAACGTAAGAAAGTATTCACAAAATTTCATATAGATTCACAAAGAAGAAAAGTAACACGTAAAAATGAAACAAAAGAACAAAGAACAGTATAACTTACAAGAATTCGAGAAGAAATGCAACGATTAAGAGAAAATTAAAGTGAAGAAAAAAAGCAAACACTAACGAAAAAACGCGAGTACAATCAAATTATAAATCGTCAATCAGTTAATCAACATCAAACAATAAATGAACGAAATAAATAAAGCAGGTCTCTATGCCAAAAACGTAACAACTACAATTTACAATTACGAGAGTTCAATTATGATTCTATGAAAAAATACGATAAATATCCGAATATCGTTGTTGGAAAAATGAGCAAAGTGTGCAAGTATTGTAACGCCCACAAAATTAGAGGAGAAACTGAAAATATGTTTTGTTTGAGCGGTAAAGGCAAATTATCAGCATGAAAAGTACCACCATCAGAAGATTTTTGGATATAGTTAATGACGGGGAGGATGAGGTTTTTACAACACGAATGTGCCAATCAAAGTGAATCTTGACTTAGTGTGTCGTTGTATATTGAAGTTTATATTGAAATTCTTATTTGATCCACGTGTTATTAATATTACACTAATACACCAACGTAAACTTTATTTTCTTTTATATTTTCAAGATGATTTATTAAATTTGACGTTGACGTATTTCATTACCAGCGATTTCATTTGACTTTAACAGAATGACGTTGCGCTACGTTTGACGGCTTGTATTAATAATAACAACGTGACTCTTTATGCTCGTGTGAAAATAATTTCTTTTTGTAGTCAACAAATATTGCCAGAAAAAAATATAGGAATTTCACAAAATTATTCCCTCAATAGTGATTAAATTTAGATTCCAAATATACCAAACCACTTCGCTTCTCAGAATCATTGAATTATTTTCCGTAATCGGCAAATTAGTAAAAGTTATAAAATAGTCAAAATGACTTCAAATTCTGTTTTGTAAGCATTAGAATTTAGAAAAAAGGTAATAAAAAAGATACATATAAATAAATCTATGTATGTACACACACACACACACACACACACATATATATATATATATATATATATATATATATATATATATACACACCGTGTCCGGGAACAAGTGCCAGACAAAGAAAGACGGTACTCGTAGACCATAAAGGAATAAATTGTCGTTGAAATAAAACGTGAAACACGTCCTTTTTCTAATTGAGTGCAAAAAATATTATACACAATACTTTTTAACAATACTTGCCGGAGTGCGGTGTTTACGCGTAATGGTGATGTCTTCGTAGCTGTTCGCAAGTTATTCCCCAGAGCAACGCTGAACAATGTGCGCAAGTTTCGTGTGTATGAAAAATATTACAAACAATTGTGAATATTGTTTTCAATTTAATGAAAAAAAAGTCATACCTTCAATCGCTATTTTAAGCCAAGGAATAACATTTTTCTTTGTGTGACATTCATTCCCTGACACCGTATATATATGTATATATATATATATATATATATATATATATATATATATATACACATATGTATATATATATATACACACATATGTATATATATATATATATATAGTATACATATTTGAATTTTTTTACAAATAAGCACATGCTCTGTGCGCGAATTGGGACAACATGATGACTACTTTTATGTCCGGGTACCGCACTTTACGTACTTTTATTAAACTAACTTTCTTTTAATATATTTTATGCAATTATTAGAAATCGTAAATAGTAATTGTTTTTTATAGTACATTGTCAATACGGATTTTATTTTTAAAAACTGACCTGGTGTGTGTCAGTACGAGCGTAAATAGGGTCCATAGGTCACTTGAAATTGTTAACGCAAGTTGATTCCAATAAATTTATTGAAAGTAATAATCAAATACCGGTACCTAGATATATTTAAAATATTTAAATTTCATAGCTGACAAATTCGAAGGAAGAATCTCATCGTGCATCAATTTGAGGTTTAACATTTTGTCAAATAAAGGTTAAAAATAAAAAAATGGTGAATAAACCCTATATTTATTTTAAAATAAGTATCCAATGATAGGCCATTTAAGTTATTTTGACGTGAAAATGTCTTTAAAACAAATGTCAGGTGTGAAGAGCCAATCGCGCCTAAATGAGCTACAGGTTCTGAAAAAGTCATTTTAAATTTCAGTAACTCTCATTAAAATGGGTATAGCGTCGTCATCTTGGTTTCATTTGAGAGAAATACAATATACTCAGATCATCCGACGACTAGTTGCGGTCAGATGTGGAGAACTGCGCAAGCACAAAATAAACCCAGGTTTTTCAATGGGTAGATTAAACATTTGCAATTCCTACTATATACAGATTTATAAATTTTTGAGAAGGACCTGCTTGTAAAATGAATATAAAACGGACAAATTCGAGGTCGCTCCAAATCGTTTTTTTTTTCATTTAAAAAAAAATTGAAAACAAGATTTGTACTCTACAAAAACGATTTTTCAACGATAATTAATTTTCACATATCTATGCGAAACGAAATTATATTTTTCAATATTCCATTTTCTCGAAATGTTAGTTGAAATAATTTTATATAATTTTTTCAGTTTTGAGCCAACGAACTGCTTTATCCTATATATATATATATATATATATATATATATATATATGTGTGTGTGTGTGTGTGTGTGTATGAATTTCAATCTTCTGTCGAGCAAAGAGAACAGATAATGCTGCTATAATAATAAGATTCCGTTTGTTCCAGAAAAACAAAAATGAATCGACATTTATTGTGATCCACTTTAACTGATACATTCATCGCGCGTATCATAAACAGGTATACACGTCAGATCTTAAGTTTGCTTTCATCTAGCAGGCTCACTTCCAACCGCCTCCCATCTCAACAATTTCTTATTAAATGTTTGTTTCCTCGTATTGAACATATTTGTGACGCATTCGAGTGGTAAATTAAAGGTTGCGGATGAGCATTGGCCACGCCCCTAACGTAATTTTAGGCAATGAAATTGTTTACGGGATTAACCTTTGTTGTAAGGATACGGTATTTTTTACAACCCTAAAAAGGTACAAAAGGGAGAAATAAAGTTCGGAAAGATGTATTTGGTTTATAGATATATGAAATCAGTTTGAAATATTGCTTTCATACGTATGTAGGAAATTATTGTTTGTAATCAAAGCGGAATTATACGTGTTAACACCAATAATTTATTTTGTTTTTTTTTAAATTTATTTTATTCAAAATCTTAAGAATGACGAATTATTGCAGAAAAAACTTTTTAGTAAGGCTTTCAATCAATCAAGAAATATTGGTCGTGGCATATCTTTTATAAAGATAATACTTTGCTGATGACAATGTTGAAGGGAAACTCTAATAAAAACTACGTCTATACGTCGTTTATAAGTTAAGTTCTCTTTTAATAATTAGTTTCTAGTATGTTTAGTTTGCTTAAATTAAAGTTCGTAAATAATTAAATACGTTATTACAATAATACGATTTTTAAAAGAAGATAAAACTAAAAGGTATATCAAAATGAAAGAAGGGGTAAACCCCTTCAAAAATAATAGTTAAACGTCTGACTCGATAAGGTAATTCGATACACGTCAAAACAAGTTTCTTATTCATGTTTCTTATCGTTTGAGAAACAATGTTATTAATATTTTTCATATTAACTATAGTAGTTTACTTCAAAGCCGACAAAGTCAAGTGTACATTACACACTAAGGTGCATATAAACATTTAAGTGTAAAATATCAGACGTATATAACAGTAACATTTTTAAATATTAATATTATTTCCCACTACATAAATACATAAACATATTGCCCAGTGTACCTTTCACAGGCGTCATAAATATACATTTTAAAATACGAAGTTATATTTGCAGTGGATTCAAGTCTTTGTATGGAGTTTCTATGAACTTTTTCCAGACCCAAATATGTGTCGTAACTTATACCGACTATTACTATTACTCGTAAACTAGAACAGCGTATTTAATTGTGATTATTTCCTTTTTAATTTCGTCACTTATACTACTGTTGTTAATATTTTTCAGACATTCAAAAATAGCAGTTAGTGAGGCTAGGGCATGGGTGGGTAACACGTAATTCTAATAAAAATCACAGCTATAAACGAATCCGTGTATGGAAAAATATTCTTGACATATCCCCAACATTTTTAAATACCTCTTCAACGATATAATATGTAATGGGTTATGCGAAAGAAAAAAATTCAACCCTTTTTTTAGATATAATGGAGGCATAATATTTCTTTTTGGAAATATTTTATTTTTCCTAGGCTTTATAAATATGTATGAAATTTCAGCATTATAGTATTAATAGTCTGCGAGTAAAACGTTTGTAATATACAGACGAACAGATCGACGCAAATGGTGGAGCTGTGTACCTTGTTTGACCACAGAAACACTCGCAACCATTGACCACGGAAAAGACAAAAATGGCTAAGATTAATATCTAAATATGTGTCTGTGTATGTGTGCCTGTATTGATTATGAAATGTCTATACTCAACAAAGAAATTGACAAATTGATGTGTGTGTATATATATATATATATATATATATATATATATATATATATATATATATATATATATATATATATATATATATATATATATTATTGCTCTTCTTTTACCGAATAACCAGAAACGTATAATACTTACATCGACCTTATCGACCATTATTGAATTTTTGAACAGTCTTGACAACATGTCTGCTTTAATCATAATTTTGTATAAAACGCTACGCACGATGCACGAGAAAAAAAGTCTGTTCATTTGATTTCAACTTTGGTTAAAATTTCATCATCATCTTGTTAAGAGCTTCGCTACCTGATTAGTTTGTGGATGCAACGGACAACTCCCACGTTGACAATAACAGTTGTGTGCGGGCTCAACACCTCTTCAATATTTCATTCAATAATGGACAAGTTCATAATACTTGAATCGCTCTTGCCATGCTTGCTTTTTTTACTGAAAGTCGGATTCAGGAATGATGCGGTTAAGAATATCATTAAGGAGATGACTGAGCAAGAGATTAGTTTTAAAAACTTGAAGTTCATGATGCATATCATGATTAAAACAAAACTCTCTACTATATGCTCAATGAGGTTTAATAGAAAACTCTCACCGAGGAAGATCCGCTGTTTCATTTCTTTTCATACTAGCGACCCGTTCCAGCTTTTTACACGTAAGTTTTAAGCTAGACAAAAATAGTACCTAAAATATTTATATGTATACTACGTAGTCTTTCTGCCAACTGCCAAAACATTTTAAACTACCATCCGGATTATGAAATCCTAAATAAAGTCACTTATTTCATAAATCCATGAAAGTTAGATAAATGCTGTGTTATTATATCCGTTATCGTTTTGCCAGCATTCGTCATTAAATTGCATAGATCAGCGACTTTTTCTCCGAGTACGTTAACGTATTTTAAAAAAAAATTGTAAAATATGTACACATAATATATATGTCTATGGAAAATACATAATATATATATAAATATATATATATATATATTTATATATATATATATATATATATATATATATATATATATATATATATATATATATATATCTATATATGGAAGCTAGAACTTTTAAAAATTAGAATCTACACGAAGTGGAGCAAAGCCTTGGAAATGGAATATACTTCAAAAATGTTTCTTTCATGTTTCTTTGTTTATGCATGTTATTGTGATTCTCCATAATCTTATTCTGGTATACCTTTTATTGTTGTTTCTTAAAATATACATTTTTTGCTATTTATTGCAGATAACCATTTTTTAACAGCCTATATTTAGTCTCAGTTCTTTATGGTCTACAATTTCATTAGCTTAAAAATACACCAATTTCTTTCAGTACAGCTTGTGCCGCAAGAAAAAAACTATATTGCAAATCTTCATTATACCACGACGTCTAAGTACTAAGACGTAGCACACCTAATTTCGATTGAATCTGAATATTTTATTTACGTCGAATAGAGTTAAATGTCCAACTTTATTTTCCAGGTTTGTTTTAAATATTATAATTTATAAAGCGCGTGCGTGCGTGCGTGCTCACGTGAGTGCGTGCGTCCATGCGAGCGTGCGTGCAGGCGTGCGTGTGTGCGTCCGTGCGGGCGTGGTAGCGTGTGTGCGTGCGATTGTGCTTGCGTGCGTGTGTGCGTGGGCGCGTGTATGCGTACGTGCATGCGTGCGTGCATGCGTGCCTGCGTGCGTGCGTGCGTGTCGTATTTTCGAATGTTTGATAAACAATAAACGCGTTTAACTTGTCTGTTGTTTATCAAACATTCGAAAATATTAAACTTTCTAATTACTATTTAAGTTTTATTTGATTTAAAAGATATAAAAATAAAAGTGTGTTAACTTTTCATATATCGTTAAAACATGATACTCGTGTATATATTTTTCACCACGTTTACAAAATTGATTTTAATTTGCACAATTGAATTCGTCGTACATGTTACTTTATAGAGTGTATCCTTGCAACATATTAATTGCAAGATAAATTCAAATTGCATATACGAGCAGTGTATCCGTCGTGAAATTGCAAATAGTTATTACAAGCTACAATAGTTGCGTATTGTTATTAAAACTATGAATTAAAATTTAAAGACAAATGTTTATTCGACTTTTTAAGAATCAATTTATTATCTAAATTTTCACAAGTTTTTTTAAATTGATCTCTAGGAAAAATATTTTATATGATTTAGTTTCAAATGATTTCGCTTTCTCATCTTAGATTTTACTCTGCTTTTAAGTAGTGATGGTACGTAAATAAGTACTGCGAATAAGTGGAACATTTTCAGAATGGTGGTTTTAAGGAAAATTTTAGATCAAAATAAAATGAAGTGAAATTGAAGTGAACCACAATCAAAACAAAATTAAAGTAAATTAAAATGGCATTTCATTACATCCACAAGCGATGGAAAGTTTTGCCTGTAGCATTTGAACTTATATCACTAGATATATGTTTAAATATTTATTAAAATTGCTTACATCAAAATAAAATACTGAAATAAGTTTCATAATCCAACGGAAAAGAATAAACGTTTTAGCGATGTACACATCCATAATATTCGCTACACTACAACTGATTGCCAACCACAAAGTAATAAATAACACGAGCAGTCAAGATAAATCTTGACTGACACGTCAATTTAATGCATCGTGAACTGATATCCATGTGACACAGCGCATCTCTGTGCCGTCATCTGCCGTGCTCGTTCCGTGTCACTTAATTTTACCAATTTTGTCAATGAATTACGCTTATTTGTTAATATTCTTTGACATATTAGTATAAGTAAGAGTAGTATAAATAAGGGTGTTACATAAATAATTTTGCAGGTATTTTATGGAATACTGCTGAAGTCTATTTGTTGCGCCGAATGAAAATTGGTTTTGGAAAGAAGCTATGTAAAATAAATAATATTGTCGCAAATGTATTGAAATTATCAGTCGCAAAACTTTATATATTTTTATGAACACATAATTTTACAATATATCTGTCTATTGGTGCATATTTTTCCATAGAGTGTCCTGAATTAAAAAATTTACTTAATATATGCCATTTTCCATTGAAGAATTTTGACATAAATTATATTTCGAAAATGCATGTCCTCCAAATCGCCATACACCCTTTTTGCCCAAAAGTTCTTGTATAAATATTATTGTCATTCTTCCAATATATTAGAATTATCTTTAGTTTATTGTCTGGCTTCTTTCCTTAAATTTTGAAAAGTCGATTAATATAGTGCCACATATAATAACCTGTTTTATTCTGTCAATCAATTCACGCCTCCTTCCACTAATAGGATACAATCAGCAACAATGGAAATTTATATTTCACCCCTGTTGATATTTCAAAGTCATCGGTTTAGAAGGATTTTAATTTTGTTGAGAAATATTATCAAAGGTGGTCAATCTCTACTCGATGTAGCGGTTTCTATATTAATTACATATTTACATAAAACATATTTTGCCTTTATCAAATTGTTGCATATTTCCTTATAGTTTTCGATTTGACTTCTTTCCCTATATTGCTAGAAATCGAATAATAGCATCTTATATATAATAAACCCTTATCTATCTTTTCGTCTCTCAATCCGTATATAACTTTACATCCCTTTCCAGTAATACGGTATAATCAGCGGCGACGGAGAACTATATTGCACATCTTATTGACATCTCGACGTCTTATTGGGAGGATTTTAATTTCGCTAGGAAGTAATATAAAAAGCCGGGTAATCTTTTTCCGATATAAGTTTCATATTTACATAAGACTTATTTTACATGTATCACAATGTGACATAATTCCTTTTAGTTTGCTATTTGGTTTCTTTCCCAATTGATAGGATTTAAGTAGTTTCGCCCGATATATACCTTTTTTCTGTCTTCTTGTCACTCTGTCTGTATGTACGTTTATGCCAATAATACGAGATAACCAGGAACGCCCAAGCGTATTGTGGAAGTTTTAATTATGTTGAAATAATATGAAGGGTGGTCAACCTTTTTTCATTCTAGCAGTTTTTAAACGTATTTTCAAAACTCAATTTGCTTATCTCTGTAGAGGTATAATTAAATGGATATTTTAAAAGGCAATTTAAGTCTTATTTACCGTTTATAATTTTTAAGCCACGTTTGTGAAGTACTAACCATGATATAAATATTTTTAATTGTTGTTGATGTGAAATAGGCCTCTTTTCTAATTGTTTATCTCAAAAGAATTGTAAAATATGGAAGTTCTATATTCTAGCATTTGATTATAACTTAACTAAAATTGTTTCGATTAACTTGTAAAAATAATTTCAAGACATGCAGACAATTTCGACACGTACAGTCCCGATATATTTATTTGACTCTTTTTAGGGTTTTGTACTTAAAAAGAAAAACAAAATCATTAAAAGATGACTTATGTATATGTCCGTATGTCGGTGGCAATTTTTTTTTTCAGAAACCGCTTTACCTAGAAACTCGATCCTCAAAAATATTCATTTAGAAATTTTAGATGTGGCTGACGCAAGTTAATCGCTGGAAATAATTTTTGTTTATTTCATAAATATTGCGGAGTATCGTTTGAAAGAGCTAGTTGTAAGTAAAGGTCTGAAAAATACTTTTTTAAATATTTTCAGGTATTATATCTTCAGAGTAATACTAAAATATATGAAAAAAATATCATTCCTCCCTCTTATTTTCGAAACTACTTAACATAAAATTATGAAAAAAATATAAAGTTTTAGGCGCCCACGCTAAGGTTAGCGACGTGTTTAGGTATCATAATTGTTCAAATATTTCCCTTGTTTTTACGCCTACGAAAGATATAGTGTTGTATAGGTTCGTATAGTAGTATATCTTATTAACGACCATATTTGAACCACAAACTTTTTCAAAATATTCCAATTAAAATTAAAGAGTATATGTGCTATTTTAAAGGCGTGCTATGAGGAATACAGAATATTTTTTTTGCGAATTTTGAATCACAAATTTAAAAATGTATTAAAACAATAAATGCTGGAACATAAACATACTGCTCTTTTGTTGCCAAAGCTATTGAGCCACAAATCGTGAAAAAATGGGGTTGGCAAAATCTGACTAGAAGATTACAGGAAAATTATAGCTATTATCCTGGATCTTATAAATTTTGAAATGTGCCCCATTTTTTTACGTATTTTTTATCGTTTCCGTTGTGAAAAATTAATACTTTTAAATGGTTAAATATAAGTAATATAAGCTTCAATGTTTATAAGTACCGAAATGCGTACGGACACTTCGCAAAGCGAAAGGTATACGCGTAATCATGCTCAACACGTTTTTTTTATTTAATTTATAAATCAATTATTAAGCCTTCATAACGAAAAGACGTGTCACCTATCGAACATAAACGTATTCGTTGTCAATATTACAATTATGTAGGCTGACTACTGTAATCTCGAGCACATTATGACATTAGCAGTGATGTTTTTAAGCCATTCAGAAAATGAGAGGAGGGCACTGCAAAAAATAGTAGGTACTATAGATTTAGGAACATATATTAAGAAACTAGTAAATCTTGCATATATTTCTGTTTTATATATAAATAATAGCGACATCTTCATACTTAAGATGATTTTTTCACGGCTCTTGTTACCCAACATCTTCACCAATATATTCGTATATTATCTAAGAAATCAAAAGTATAATTTTATGGAATAACATTAGTACACCCATTAAGTACACCCATAAGAAAGCAAAAATTTTAGGTGTGGAACCAAAATCGCCAGCAATAAATTTAAACATTTATAAAAATTGTCGACATCCAAATATAATTTTGGAATTCATTTATTTTAAATATTTTCTCAAGAAATTGAAATAGGTTTTGTAATTCATCGAACAAAAATTAAATGTTTTAGCAACATACACACTCATGACATTCGCTACACTACAGCTGTTTGGCTTCCACAAAGCATGAAATTATAACCGATCTAGTTAATGACTTTTATATATTAATATGCATTTAATTTGATTTATCAGAAATTTTTTTTGTAACACCGGTTTAAATGTCATTTTGTGATGCTTTATTATCCATAATAAATGTCATCTAATAGGTCAATCCAAGTTAGAAGTGATCAATAGGTGCCTTAGATTTAGGAACATATATTATGAAATTAGCAATTCTTGCATATATTTGTGTTTTATATATAAATAATACTGATATCTTCATACTTAAGATAATTTTTTCACAGCTCTTGTTAATTATTCTTTCCAACATCTTCACCAATATATTCTAATATTATCTAAGAAATCAAAAGTATATTTTTATGGAATAACATTAAAGATAGGGTGAAGACATGAAATTAAAACCGATCTAATTAAAAACTTTTATATATTAATATGCATTTAATTTGAATTATCAGAAATTTTGTTTATAATACCGGTTTAAATATCAGTATATAGTTTTTTAAGGATTTCGCTCACTTTTATTTATGGGTTTATTAATTTTTACACATGCCTTTTTAACAAGTCTACTAATGTTTTTGCTGTACCTATTCAAATTGAGCGATTCTGGACAAAGACTCTTGATTTTACGTATAGTGGAGACTTCGCAATTTTTTTTTAAAGGAATTCAAAGTGCAAACTAAAAGGAAAGTTACTTTGAATGATATAGAAATAAAAGTGTATTAACTACTCATCTATCTTTAAAACACAATATCCATGTACACTTTTCGAACTATCACTTAAAAAATTGATTTTAATTTGTTCCACTGAATCCATCATACATGTTACTCTATAAGAATCCCGATTGAATATATGAGCAGTGTTTCGATAGTGAAATTGTAAATAGTTTTAAATAAAAATTTCCTATCGTCACGATGATTTTTTATAAATTTTCCATAAATTTTAATGGATAAATTTGTATTATTTTTTCAAGAACCGATTTTCACTAAAACAAATTTTCACTACAAATTTCCTTAATTTATATCAATATAAAAGAAATGTTTTAATAATTTTATCACCTTAAATTTTACGTAAATCATTACTGCAACTAAGTGGAATACTTCCAGAATTAGCACTTCTATGATAAACTATGAAACTAATTAGAATTTAGTTAAACTGAAGTAATATTTCAATATACCTACTATTTCCATGAATACAAATAGCATTAAACTAAATCAAAATGGCATTTATGTACACCCATTAGGAAGCGAAAGTTTTAAGTGTGGAATCAAAATCGCCGGCAATAAATTTAAACATTTATAAAAATTGTTGACATACAAATATAATTTTGGAATTAATTTATTTTAAATATTTTGTCAAGAAATTGAAATAGGTTTTGTAATTCATCGAGCAAAAATTAAATGTTTTGATGACACACACTCATGACATTCGCTATACTACAACTGTTTGGTTTCCACAAAGCAATAAATAACTCGAGCAGTCAAGATAAATCTTGAGTGACAGGTCAATTTAATGCATCATGAACTGATATCCACGTGAGACTGCGCATCTCTGCGCCGTCATCTGCCGAGCTCGTTCAATGTAATTTAATTTAATCAATTTTACCAATGAAATACGCTTATTTACCCATATTCAATATGCTTTGATATATTAGTATAAGTAAATGTGTTGCGTAAATAATTTTGCAGGTATTTTATGGAATACTACTGAAGTTAATTTGTTGCGCCGAATGAAAATTGGCTTTGGAAAGAAGCTATGTAAAATAAATAATATTGACGGAAAATGTATTGAAATTATCGGCTGCAATGCTTTGATATGCTTGGGAGATAAAGTAAAGGTGTTGCATAAATAATTATGTAGGTGTTTTATGGAATACTGCTGAAGTTAATTTGTTGCACCGAATGAAAATTGGCTTTGGAAAGAATCTATGTAAAATAAATCATATTGACGGAAAATGTATTGAAATTATCGGCTGCAATGCTTTGATATGCTTGGGCGATAAAGTAAAGGTGTTGCATAAATAATTTTGTAGGTGTTTTATGGAATACTGCTGAAGCTCATTTGCTGCACCGAATGCCAAGTCAATTTTGGCTTCGCAAAGAAGCTATGTTAGGTAAATAGTATTGCTGGCAAATGTGTTGAAATTATTAGGCGTAAAACTTTAAATACTTTTTGTGCATATGACTTTATAACATATAGATGCTTTTTGTTCCTTATTTAATTAAAAAAAGTTCTGCATTTAAAACTCCATTTAATATATATCATATTCCATCCAAGAAGTTTGAACATAGAATTTGACATAGAAGATGTTTGATATAATTTACATAACTTACATGTTTTGCGCAAAAATCCTTACAAAAATATTATTTTTCTCTCAATGTGGTATAATTACCTTTAGTTTAGTGTTTAATTTTTTTCCTAAATTCCGAGAAGTCTTGTAATCAATTACTATATACAATAAACTATTCTTTCCTGTCACTGACTCTCTGTATATATTTACATCTTCTTGCAATAATATGATATAATTAGCGATAACAGAGAAGTACACAGTACATCTGTTGATATATAATCGTCGTTAAATTGGAAAGTTTTTGATTTTGTTGGAATGTAATATGAACAGTGGTCAATCTCTATTCGATATAGCGATGTCGATATGTAAGTTATATATATACATAACTTATTTTACCTACATACAATGTAGCATAATTGCTTTTAATTTACTCTTTGACTTCTTTCCTTACATTGCTAGGAGATCAATAATATTACATATATAATAATATTTTATTTACCATTCCGCCCTCAGTCTGTGGGCACTTTTACGTCTTTTTCTAATAATATTGTATAACCAGCGACGATGGAGAGCTATATTATCTCATCTCCGTCATACTGGGGGATTTTGATATCGCTGGGAACGAATATGGAAGGCAATTAATCTTTTTCCTATGTTAAGTTATATATATATATATATATATATATATATATATATATATATATATATACATAAGAATTATTTTACGTGTATCACAACGGGGCACAAAACCTCTTAGTTTGCTTAGCTTCTTTTTTAGAAATTGTTTGACGTATAAACTTGAAACTAAAAAATATCCATTTGAAAATTTTAGAGGGGGGCTGGCAAATTAAGTATTTAGATTGTCAGTATGTATTGCGGAGTGTCCTTTGAAAGGGCTAGTTATAAGGCTATCAAAATGTATTTTTCATAATTTCAGGGGATTAAATCTTCGGAGTAACACTGAAATATATGCCAAAGAAATATGACCCATTTCTCTTACTTTCAAATCTATATACTCAACCCAAAATTATGAAAAAAATATGAGATTTTAGAAGCACATGCAAGGATTGTAGGAAAACTATAGCCATTTTTCTAGATGTCATCATTTGTTTAGTTATATTTTTACGCCTACGAAAGGTTTAGTAAACAATACATTTACATTTTTCTATTGTCAAAGCCGGTGTTCTGCGAAACCATCCGACGCAAAAACTTGAAAGATGGTATGGTAATACACCTAATTAACGCACATATTTTAATCCAAAAAAATATTTGTAATTAAGGTGTTTATTTTTTTCCGTTTCTACATCACATATAGTATCATTAAAAAAGGCTTGCTATGAAGAATACAAATATATTTTTATCACAGTTTTATATTGCACACTTATAAGATATTTCAAAAGAAATATTTACAAGCATAGAGCATACTATTCTCTTATTTACTGATCCAAAAGTAATGAGAAAAGTCACATTTGTGGAAATCTGACTAGAATATTATAGAAAAATTATAATGATCGTTCTAGATCTTATAATTTTTGAAATATGCACTATTTTTTACGCCTGTGAAAAATACAGTATATAATACGTTGCAACATATTTGCATTGCAAGAAATTAATATTTATAAAAAGTTATATAAAAGTATTATTTGAGATTCAATGTGCCTAAATGTGTACGGAATTCTTGTAAAGCAGTTGTACTCATGCTTGACATGTTTTTTTTAAATGTCCAAATCATTTAGTAAGCCTACTGATAAAAAAACGTATCACCTAGAGTGATTGAATGGATTCCTCATTAAAATTAAAATTATGTAAGCTGACCTCTGTAATATTGAGCACATTATGTCATCAGCAGTGATTTTTTTAAGTCAGTCACGGAATGAGACCTTGAATAAATAATGGGTCTTGAAAGTCTTGCATATAACTGTATTTCATATATAAACGATAGTGATATCGTCACACTTAGATGAATTTTTCATTATTCTTATTAAATATTCTCTCCAGGATCTTGAGGAATATATTCGTATAATATCTAAGAATATATTCGTCAGGATCCTGGAGAGAATAATTAAAAAGAATAATGAAAAATGAATACTAAACAACTTTCCATAAAATTAATACAATTCTAATTAATAACTTTTACATATGGATATGCATTCCACTTAATTTGTCGGAAATTTTGTTTAGTTTAGATGTTAGCTTAGTTTATGGCCACGTATTTTGTGATGTTTAATTATCTGTATTAAATGTTACTTAATAGACCATCCCGAGTAACAAGTTTTTCAAATTTTTAATTTTTTCCTTAGATACTTTTCAAGCAATTTCTTTGTGTCTTTGATGTAAATTCAATTCATTTGACCTTTTCGAGAAGTCTGTTAATCTTTTTGCCGTAACTTTCTATTCTGGATAAAGTTATAATTTTGTGAATATCTTACGAAAAATAAATGTTATACAGATGAGTAGCTACTATCTGGAAAATTTTGTTTTTATGCAAATGTCTTCACATTATACGTTGTTTATCATTAAAACTACCTCTGTCAAAGTGAGTTTAAACGAATGTCCCCAAATTTCATTGTATTGTTTCGTCACCAAAATTTAATATTCATCAAATGTATACGTCGTTTATATGTTAAGTTCTCTTTTAGTAATTACTTTGTAGTATATTTTGTTTGTTTGAAGTTACTGAAGAATTAAATACTTTATTACAGTTACAAGGTTTTTAAAAGAACATGAAATACTAGAAAGGGTTTAATTAAAACGAAACTAAACAACATCTGATTCAATAAAATAACTCGATTTATGTTAAATTCTCATTCATATTTCTCATCATTTGAGAAACTTTGTTAATAATGTGTGTCTAATTAATATATTTTACTTTAAAGATGACAAAATCAATGGAACATTTTGTGTGTACGATTGGGACTCGCAATATAGAGGTTTCGTACACGCTTAGACGTATATGAATATTTAATTCTAAAACATTCGACGGACATAGTAGCCACAATTTATAAATAGCGATTTTATATCCCACAATGCTGATACGTAATTATATTTCCAAGCATATCTTTCACAGACATTATACATTCACATTTTAAAATACAAACTTATTTTTGTATTTTATTTACGTCTTTGTGTAGAACTTTCACGAACTTTTTACAGACCCAATTAAAAGTCATAACCGACTATTACACGTAAATTAGTACACCCTATTTAGCTGTGATAATTTCCCTTTTAATTTTGTCATTTATACTAATATTGAGAATATTTTTAAAATATTCAATAAAAGCGATTAAGTGATAGGGGGTGTAGGCACGCAATTCTAACAAAAAGTGTCATTTTAAAGCCTAATATTTTATAAATGAATCGAAAAAAAGGTAGGCGAAAAAATTCACCCTTTATTTTACATATAGTGGAAGATAGCCAATTTTTTTAAAATGAAGTCAAATTGCAAACTAAAAGGAAAATCACATTAAACGATATACAAGTAAGTTGATTATCTGCTCATCTATATTTATAACACAATACCGTGTACAAATTTCTAACTATCATTTACAATATTTGTTTTAATTTGCTCAATCAAATTCATCGCTTCAAATATTACTTTGTAGAGTGCATGTTTGCAACATATTAGTTCAAGATGAATCCAGATTGCATACATGAGCAGTGTTTCGGTCGCAAAATTGCAAGTAGGTAATATAAACTACTTGCAATTTCCTTCCTATTGAAACGAATTATAAGTTACAGAAAATTTTGTGTTCCTTTTTCAAGAATGAATTAAATTCACAAATTTTCACAACAGATTTTAATAATATATGTCTAGAAAAAGTATTTCAAATTATTTAGTCGTTATTTCATCTTAGGTTTTATTCCGCTTTCAAATAGTAATGGTACATAAATAAGTACTACGAATGAGTGAAACATTTACAGAATAGTGATTTCTAAGAAAAACTTTAGATCAAAATATAAATAAAATTAAATTGGAATAACTATTGGTTCCAGTATGCTATTAGTGTCACTAATAAAAATATCATTGAAGTAAATTTAAAATGGTACTTCAATACATTCACCAGCGAGGGAAAATTTTGCGTGTGGCATTTGAACCTAACCTTTTATAAAAATTGCTTACATCAAAATACAATTTTGGAACTAATTTATTTTATCAACCTTTTCCCAACAAACTCAAATCAATTTTATAATTGAACGAAGAAAAAATAAACTTTTGAGCGATGTACACACCTATATTTAAAACACAATACCGTGTACAGATTTTGCCAATACCGTGATTTTGAAAAAAACAGTACCGTGGACTCATTTTTACTATCTATTACATTCACCACACTGCAACTGTTTGGGTTCCACAAAGCAATAAATAACACGAGCAGTCAAGATAAATCTTGACTGACACGTCAATTTAATGCATCATGAACTGATATCCACGTGAGACTGCGCATCTCTGCGCCGTCATCTCCCGAGCTCGTTCCGTGTCACTTAATTTTACCAATTTTGTCATTGAATTAATCTTATTTTCTCATGTTGAACATATTTTGACCATGTTTGGGAGATAAAGTAAAAATATCACAAGAATAATTACGCAGGTATTTTATGGAATACCCCTATAATGTACTTGTTGCGCCGAATACTACTTTGCTTTACAAGGAATTTATGGAAAAATAAATAATATTGTCAGCAAATGTGTTGAAATTATCAGGAGAAACACGTTAAATATTTTACAACATATCTATCTATCGACCCTTCTTGTTCCTTATTTAATTACAAAAGTTCTGGATTTATAACGAATATAAATATCCTCCAAAAGACCCTCGTTTGCATAAAAGTTCTCACAAAAATATTGTTTTTCTCACAACGTGATATATTTACCTTTAGTTTAGTTTTTGGCTTCTTTCCTTCAATTTATAGGAGTTTAATAATGTAGTGCTGCATATAATAAACTATTACATTCCCTCAATCAGTCTGTCTATATAATTATGCCTTCTTCCAATAATATGATATAATTAGAAAAAACGGAAATTCAAGTCTGTTCTGTTAATATTTCAAGGCCATCGGATTGGAAAGATTTTAATTTTGTTGTGAACTAATATCGAAAGTGGTCAAATACTCGATGTAGCGGTTTCTATATTAATTACATATTTATATAAAACATATTTTGCCTACATCACAATGTTGCATAATTCCTTGTAGTGCACGATTTGACTTCTTTCCCTATATTGCTAGAAATTTAATAATATCATCTTACATATAATAAATCTATCCCTCCGGCTCTCATTGTGTACATCCTTTTTCAGTCATACGGTACAACCGGCTGTGATGGAAAGCTATATTGCACATCCTACTGACATCTCGATGCCGTCTTATTGGAAAAATTTATTTCACTGGGAAGAAATATCAAAAACTGGTTAATTTCTTTCTTATATAAGTTATATATTTATATAAAACATATTTCACATGTATCACAATGTGACATAATTTGGTATTTGATTATTTTTTTTATCTCATTAATCATAATTTCAAGGTACAAGCTGATGAAGAGTGAACAATTTTTTTAATAATCTTTAAAATTTACTGAGTTATAAAGTTTAAATTTAAATTTTATAGAAGGACGGCAATACTGTGTTGTGGGGTCATTTTTAATATTGCAAATTATATTCTACGAGAAGAAAAGCGACAAGGATATACACAACTTTATCCGTATCTTCAAATTTAGAAGTCTACCACTGGCTTATTTTTCGATCAATGTTTGAATTTTTTTCAAGACTGGTTTTTAATTAACTTATATTTCACAATATTTTACGAAAAATATCAAAATTTAGAATCAGTCAACTACTGTATTCCTTTTAGTTTGCTATTCGACTTTCGTTTCAAATGGATAGAAGTTGAGTAGTTTCGCCTGATACATAATTAACTTTTTGCTGTTCTTTTATCACTCTGTCTCTTTATGCACATAATATGAGATAACCAGGGATACCCACTCGTATTATGGAGGTTTTGATTTTGTTGAAATAGTATGGAGGGTGGTCAAGCTTTTTTCGTTGTACCAGTTTTTAAATTATTTCACATATTTACACAAAACTCATTTTTACTACCCCTGTAGATGCATTATATAGGTGAGTTTTAAAACGTAATTGAACTTTTATTTACAATTTATCATTGTTTGTAAAATATTAATCTTCATATAAATATTGTTGATATTAAATAGGCCTCTTTTATAATTTTCATCTCAAACAATTTTAAATATACGAAATTCCCAAATTCTAGCATTTAATTACGACTTTCAATTTGAATTATTTCGAGTAACGTCCAACAACAATTCCACGATGTACAAATAATTTCAAGACATAGATTTCCTATAGCTGTTTACTCTTTTTAGGGTTCTTACTTATACAGATATAATAATTACTTACATTAAAAAAATGTTTAACTTACCATATTTTTAAAAGGGAATAAAAAAATTACAATAATCCGTTTTAGATTTATAACCCATATATTTATATATATATATATATATATATATATATATATATATATATATTGTCCTGAAAATTTGCGTTTATAAATTTTTAAAAGTTATGAAAATACGTTTAAGATCCAAAAAGAAAAACGTGGGGCAAATCAATACTAAGGAGTGTAGAGAGTACTTGCACCACACGTTTTTAGTTCTGAGCTATGCTTAAAGTTTAAAATGTCTAGCTCAACGGGAAGTTAGTTTAAAAGCGTTTGCAAAACGTTTACCGGTCTACAAACAAGCAAACAGACAAGAAAGCGAGCTAATGACATCAATTCTGAGCTGAGAAAAATTTGTATTATATATATATTGCCAAATGTCATTTCAAAGAGCTGGTTATAATCTCAAAAATATTTTTTCCTAATTTTAGATATTATATCTCACGCCGTCGTCGTCGCCTACTATTTTTAAAGCCAATTTTCTCAGAAATAATCTGTTTCAAGATTTCAACGGTTATCCTAGATCTTACAATTTTAGAAATATGCTTTGGAATATACTTACGTTGTGAAAAATTAATATCTGCAAATAGATAAATAAAAGTACTATATGTGCTTAAATGTGTAAGTGCCGAAATGTGGACGCAAACCTCGTAAAGCAAATTGTATTCGTGTTTTACATATTTTTCTAAATTTGTAAATCGTTTAGTAAGCCTACGTCACGAAAAGGCTTATCATTTATGGTAATAGAACGAATTCATTATAAAAATTGCAATTATGTAGGCTGGGTACTGTAATTTCGGGCACATCATGTCATTAGCAGTGATCGTTTTGAGCCATTCAGAGAGCCTTGGAAAAACAATAGGTGCTGTAGATTTAGGAATGTGAAGTCTTATATATGTATTTTATGTATAAATGGTAGTTGTACCTTTATACTTAAGATTACTTGTTCATTGTTCTTATTAATTAATTTCTCTAGGATCTTAACTAATATATTCGTATATTATCTAAGAAACGAAAAGTATAATTATACAAAATAACGTTATACGTAGCGTGCAGACAAGATAATTCAAATATTAGGCAATTTTTCATAAACTTAGGACCATTCTTACTTTTACGTATTAATATGCATTTAATTTCATTTTTCGAAAATTTTGTTTGTAACACCGGTTTACAACATGTCAGCTTAGTTTATAGTAACATATTTTGTCATGCTTAAACATCTGTAATAAATGTTACCTAATAGGTTATCCCAAGTTACAAGCTTTTCAAATGTTTAATTTAATTCTTAAATATTTTTGGAGCAATTTCTTGTCTTTGTCTTGGTCTTTATTATCTTTATTCACTTTCACTTATGTGTTTATTCATTTAGACAAGATTTTTAATGTTTTGGCTGTCACTTCTCAAATTGACATCAAATTTTTCTCAATCGACATCAACAAAAATTACTATCAGAAAAGTTTTGTTTCTTAACCCAATATATTCACATTATACGTTGTTTATCATCAAAACTAAGTTTCTCAAAGTCGGTTTAAAATAATGATCGCCAAATTTCATGACCATGAATACAATTTTCATCATTATTCAAATGAATAACCCTGGCATCGCGACATCTCGCATCATCGCATAATCCATGAGAAAATCGTTACAATGAAATTTAACTGTCATTTTACTTCATTACAATATTTAGAAAAATGTATTAAAAATGCTATTTTTAGAGCAGTAGCTCTCGGTATAATCGCTTGTTTTTGTATGTTACAATGGTCAAAATTAACACGAATAAAGCAACTTGTTTACACGAAAAGGAACCAATATATTTAATAATGAAAAAACAACGCTTTTATTATGTTAATGATAAGTCTTGTCAACAGAATCGTTTAATATATTTTGAATGACAAATATCCGTCACGTGAAATTAATGAACATAATAATATAATTTCTATTCGTTTCACCATAAATACACTATAATTTACACAATGATTACTTATTTAACGCGGAAATGACGTCTAATTTTAGAAATTAAAAATTTTATTAGTAAGTTCGACACTGATGTGAGGCACTAGAGAAAGCAACTTTGACAATTATATTATATGGTATCTCAAAGGAAATATTTCAGAAATATTTCCGAGAATTGGACAAATATTGGCGCCAATACAACTCATAAAAATGAACAAATTTTTTTATAGTCGGCAAGTTTGAATAACGGGTAAATATTGATTATGCAGTTTGTGAATATAAAGCAACTTTGCCAATGAAATTATGTGGTATCTCAAAAGAAATATTTTCGAGAATTGGACAAATATTGGCGTCGATGCGACTCGTAAAATAAACAAATCTTTTTATAGTCGGCAAGATTGAATAACGAATAAATATTTATTATGTAGTTTGTGAACATTTAATAAATTCTTCTTTATTCAGTCCTTGTGTTCGAATTCAGAATAAAATATTTGATTTTTGCGTAGGCCTGTATTACAATAGGTTACTCGTAGTTTCATATTGTTAATGATTGTGCGTTAAATATTAAATGTCGTATTTATGAGCTAAACATGTCATGAATATTTTATTTTATAATGTTCATTTTTATTTTATTAGAATAAAATCTTTGATTTTTGCGTAGGCCTGTATTACAATAGGAGACTCGTAGTTTCATATTGTTAATGATTGTGAGTAAAATATTAAATATCGTATTTGTGAGCTAAATATGTCATGAATATTTTATTTTATAATGTTCATTTTTATTTTATTAAACGGATCTTTCCGCTTACCGTCTTCGTAATTTTGCAGCACTTTTGGTGCTATAGGTTATAAGTACAATAACGTTGAAACATTATGTATCGACAAATCTTGGATACAATTCCTTATTTTAAATGTAATAACAGGAAAATAATAATCAAAGTCAATCTTATTGTTAAGAAGTATATAATTAATAACTTGGTGAAAATTTCAAACAATGAAACATTGTGTAATCTTGTCTACAATTTTTTATTGAAAATAATAATTCAATTCAATTCAATTGTTAAGAAAATGATAATTCAATTCAATTGTTACGAAGTAAATAATTAATAGGTTGGTGAAATTTCGGTTTTACAAAAAAAACTCTACATGGAAATGATCGAAATGATTGAAAAATACTTTTAGAAAATGCAATCATAATAAGAAGAAAAAACCGTCAGACACTAAAATTGAATACGCTGCGTGACACACGCGGCACATTTTGTCTCCCTCTAACGAGACTTTCTTAATAGGGGATTGTACAAAAACGCCAGGCGAGAAATAATTTAATTTATTAAAGCGTGACAAGAAAAATGTTTCTCTGTCACCTCCCCTTTTTTCGATATGTCTTCTCCAAACGACCCCCGAGTTGTTCCCCTTTGAGGGTACTTAATGACGTTATATTACAGATGTACCTATATCGTGATATCAGTGCTCACCCTCATATCGACTGTTTGTAATATTTTCATACAATATACTATAGATGTCCAACGCTTTAGACTCAGCACTGGTTCAGTACTCTAAATCTGTATGGCTAAAGTGTTTAAAATTGAATAACATATTTATAAAAGTAATATAAAATCTTTCATGGTTTTATGAAAATTTAGTGATATGAGAATAAATTATTATATTTTAAGTGCAGATTAAGTGCTAATAATTCAAGACAAAAATATAATTATGCGATGTTAAACATATTTGGGATACATAAGGCAGCTTATATGTTATATATAATTTTATTGTCTCTTGCGTGCATTTAGGGTTTACTCTCGGGAAGTCTCGTTACTGCAATTTATCGAGAATCCTCGGTAATGTTTTCTCTGTGACCTTTATACTGTGACCGTTTCGGTTCGGATACCTTGAACGTTGTTTTGGTCCTATGTCCTTGATAATATAAATATAGAAGCTGAATAATTAATTTCCCTATATTTGCAGTTTAGCCCCGTGTTAATTTATTACTGTGTAAAAAAGAATTTAATTATTTTTAATTTCAGGTTTTTTCGATTATTTTTAAGATTAGTTTGATTATTTAAAAATAATAGGAAAACTTGTTTATGGTATCATTTTAATGTTCGTAAACTTGAAGCATTATCTCTATTGACTATTTTTATTCTAACTAATGATCGAGAGAATAATGAAGCTTCATTAAATTTTCTATTGATTTATATTATTTTCGTGAAATATCTTAATACTGAACTTGAACTGGAATTAAATTGTGGAAAAGTATTTATAGTGGAAACCTTATATTCGTCTCGTCGGAAAATTACAGACACATATATATGCATGCACGCATGTTAGCTCGTACGCACGCACGCATGCTTGCACGCACGCACTCAGGCACGCATCCAAGCACGCACATACGCATGCACGGACGCACGCATGCACATACACGCACATACACATATACTTATATATACTATTGTATTCACATATATCAAAACTATCAGTTTTTCCTCTTCTAAAGTAACAATTTAAGCAGTAAAAGACCGGCGCTCAATATGGAGAAATGGTAAGTACTCCCCCTACCCTCACTGCTACAGCTCGGCCGACATTGCCAAAGCGTGTAATTAAAAGTCCGCGCTGGGACACACCCGAAATAAGATTATTGCAAAAGGGCTTTGCTGAACTTTTTCTCGCTTTATTAATTAAAAACAAAAAGCTCCCGTCGACCATTTGCATATCGGTTGCGTATTGAAATCGAGCATCCCTTCCGAGTGGGCTATCTCCCCTTTATATAGCTGGCGGACCAGTTATTGACCGAATCGAGTGCGTGTTCAGTGGTGGAGATGGCATTTTAAGATGTGTTTGTTAAATTTTCACTAGAAACATTTTCGTATATATAATATTAATTACCTGTAGTTTCAATCTAAATTAAGACCTACAAATACTTCTGCTATCAGAACACCGACAAAGACGTTATGCATTTTTTTACGATGTAATAAGATAGTCTAAGCTCTGCTATATTTATAGAATATGATTCAGTAAAATTATGATATATCTCTCAGGAATAAATGTACACAGTACGCGATTTCAAATATAAATGAATTAAGTCATTTTGTTTTCATTTAAAAGAGATACATTTACCAAAGTTAATATTAAAGAAATAATAACATTTTTAGAAATATAAATACAATTTTTAATTTTATAAGTGTACTAACAATTAAATATTACAAAAACGTGCTTAAATACAAAAGTCTCGTACGTAAGTTTTGTAAAATTATTGCAAATATTTAAAAAGCTTTTATTCGATGAAATGTTCGAAAATTGTTAAGAAAAATTAAGAACTAGTTGGTATTAGGTTCCTTGTTGAATAAAGAATATGTTGATAAGAAGGGAAAATATGATAGACTTATATTAGAACAAAATATGACCCGGTACAAGTTAATGGTCCATAATAAAATAAACAATGAATTGAAGAAACTAATTTAAAAGAAAAAAAATGATGAAATTCATCAAGATACAACACTTGTCAATGCCAGGATACATTAAAATACTAAATAATAACAAACGACTGTAAAAGTTGTAGTTATGGAAATGAATAGATATTCAATCTTAAATTAGTGAAGACCAAAGAAGCATTAGATGGATAATATTTCGAATTGTATAATTGACTAATTGAAAAACGAAAGCAAAAAACTGAAGAGTTTCGAAATAATTCGTAAAAGGCTTAAAAACAGATAGGGTGTGGAACATTATCATTAAGAAGTCCAACCACTAGATATGTTGATCATTATTTTAATTTTCTACTTTGATAAGGACATCAAACAACTGAATATGCAAAAGTTCTTTATCCCATTGATAACTATCTTCGACATTAACTCTTCCATAGTTGACATGTTTTCAAGTATTCAATGTGCAAGTTATCTCACCCTAACTCTAATTTTTTTCATAAAATTTCACATCGATCTTGAAATTACATTATCAAAAAATGATCGGTATATGTAGCGTCCTCTTTATTTTAATAAATCCATGGACACAGACACAGACTACCCTCTGCTGTATGGCGTCCATTAATTTACGCCATTCTTAATTACTGTAGAAATAAAGGCATTTTAATTTACCTAAATCGATTCAGAAATAACTGCTGACTCGTAAGGGAGCGGAGAAAGAGAGCGTACAAGTGGAAGGAAACGATACATTATTCAGGTTCGTATTGAAAATTCTCGAGCGCCTGTTTACCTTTAACTTCGTACTGTCGGCGTTATTTGTGTTTCTTGTTTTGTCAGTGAAAACGTAAATACATTATGATATTCGAGAATATATTTTCACCTTGTTAATGTATTTTCATATAAATTCGATATTACATGGAGTAAACAGAACTGCTTCGAAATTTTGAAACTTTAGCGCCGAAAGATGAGAGAACGCACTTGTTTTTATTTCTATCCGCTTATTCAATTGCAGGATATTTATATCACTATAAAATTACTTGCCTTAAGATTTGATATTATTATATAAAATTAGTATTCATGCATAAAAGAAAAAAAGAAAAAAAATTGTCAATTTAAGAAGATATGACTCGTTTTGTCGATTTCATACAAAGACAAAAATTTGGCTCAAAAATTAAGAAAATTTTGTGAACTGACGCTATAAAACTCACTACTTTAAAAACTTTCATAAAAGTGGCAATGAAATATTTCCGAAAAAAATTAATTGCTATATATTTAGCAGTTTTAGGAATAAATATATACATAGTTTCTTACAAAATTACTGAATTCATACTAAAATTTATAATCCATGAATCACATCCACCTATTATTTGGTTTCATTTCTATCTTAGAGATCCTAGACAAGCAATTAAAATAATTCTCTGGCATTGTTCAAAGTAAACCAGTCTTAACTGGAGTAGTCATTACTTTTTGTCAATTTTAAATGTTATAATATTATTGTAATAGAGAAAGAGAGTAATTTGATGAGTTTTGAATGCAGACATCGAGATTCCCTTCGTCTTAACTGGAGTAGTCATTCACTTCATCACTTCATCATCATTAGTTCTCTTTCTCTATTACAATAATACATTTAAAATTGACAAAAAGTAATGACTACTCCAGTTAGGACGAAGGGATCTCGATGTCTGCATTCAAAACTCATCAAATTACTCTCTTTCTCTATCACAATAATAAAACCTTCTCTCTCTATCCTTAATGTATCTTTTAGTGTGTTTAGATCATCCAATAATTATAATCGATATGTTCAGCATAGATATTTGATCAGTATGATGGGAGAACTAAGGTGAGCACTTGACTAGACTTGAAATGCCACATAAGGCCTAAATATCCCGATAACTGAATGAATTTTGTACTGTATGGTATGACTTTTAACACAAAACAATTATGATACCCGAGAAAGAGACGGCAATACTTGAAAATTGAGACAGAGCATAGCGATAAGCAAGACACAGCACAATGCAAGTATCCTACACCCCAGTTTGCGAGTTTATAATTATACTGCGCCAAGCACGTCCTTTCTTTTTCTCCATCGATCGCCGAGGAACATGAATGAAATGTAGTTCCCTGCCAGCGCACACCGTAATGGATGAAGGTGCGAATATATATATCTCATGGTATGCTTACGGACAACATTTAATTGCATTCGCTGTTTATCTTTATGAATTAGTAATGTAATTTAAAAAAGTACTTTGCAATCAATTCATTTTGTTTTTTTTTTAAAAACGATTGATTTGATATTGCTTCAACTGCTGACAATATTAAAGTAGAGATCATTAGTGTGATGAATGAAATTTTTATAGGGTAAAGGAGATATCCGTAGAATCGGTTTGATCCAGAGGATGTCTTAAGAAATACAACGTTATTAATTTAACAGTCTATGTATTTCTTACTTTTCAGTTATTTTCTTAGCGTAATTGGGTTTCAGTTTTTGCTGTAGTTTTATTTATAATTTTCGCTATATCTCTTTATTAGCCTATTTTGCATTTCCCTTGCACATATTTTAGAAAAGCGTCAAGTATAAGAGAAATTGTAGAAATGTGCTATGAAAATAAGAATAAGGTTAGCGAACATAAAACATTTTATTTTTCATCTTGTAAACTCATTGTTTGGAATCTTATTAGAAAATATCCTTTAACTTTGAGTTAGACTAGTATGATTAGTGGTACAATAGCAAACACGAATCAATCAAGTTCCATTTCGCAAGCACTCATAAAAGCTACTGATATAAAATTTAAAGGGTATTTTCTATAAAAAATTATTGAATCAGAACATTTTTTTAAATTAATAACATAAATATATTTTTTACGAATTTTGACGTTTTTAGTAGAAATATCGTTTTTTATCGTATTGATTATATAAAATATTATTCACTTTTGGAATTATCATTTCAGTCTATTTAGAATATTTTTAGAAAGAAATAAGCTGAACAGGAAAATGTTGGTTAACCACGAGCAAACCATTCTATTCAATTTATCTCCTGTATTCCAACGATTTTATTGAAATAGAAGTTATTTTAAGACGTTCCCTTAATCTGAATATTACTATTTTTACGGTTCTTAGAAAATTTCTTTAGCCAACATTGCTGGGTTTATTGGATTATTATTCATGAATTCATGAAATCACAATATTTCTTAGGTAATTTTATATTTCGTTGACTGCTGGTGAAATCTGAAGAAATATCGCTGTTTTTCATCATCAAAATAAGATATAATCGGCTTTTTCTAATTTAGAACATCATATTACAGAGAAGTAAAAACAACAGACAGAGAGAGAAAATGTTGGTTCAATAAAGGATCTGCGTATAATATTATTGTTGTATGGATTATTAAATTTAGTTTTATTTAACAAAATTTATTCTGCAAGATATTTTAAAATCTTCATTGTCTCAATAGTTTTCTGTAACTCGTTTCCAGATAATTAATTTTAATTTTGACTTTTATAATATAAGCATAAGATGTAAATTATTCTACTAATTTCTTGTATAATACTCTTTTTATTTTGAATCTAGCTGTCAAAAAACTCTTTAGTATTAAAATCATTGGGAAAAAGAAAGCTGAAGCATCAAGAGTTTTGCTATTTGGAAATAAAGTTTACCATATTACGTAAACATGAAACTACCCGTTCGACAAATTTTCTTTTCCAACAAAATATTTTGCTTGCAAGATTGGGACACTGCAAAAGGATTTCATCACAAACGACGAGATTTGATTCTAGCTTAAGGAACATTTTATATTCATAGTTTTTAGGGAATAAAAATATGGAAAATTTCCAACGGGAAAATATGACTGTAAAATATATTGACGAGTTCTTGTACACAGGGATGAAAAACTAAATTTGTATAGCATTGATTTAAAAAAATATTTCAATAATATAAGAATATAAATAAGAGCAAATCGATATCAATATCATACAGAAACTAATTTAGGATTATGTGTTTATGAGAAAGTTATAAAACTAATTCAAATTAAATGCAATTTTAAGAGAAAATTAGGTAAAATATTTTATTAATAACTTCGTAAAAGGAATTCAAATTCAGATGCAAAGAGCCTATATAATGTACACAGATACATTCAATTCGTTACAGGTTTAACATAATAATTAATTGTTTTCAAAATTATTAATGTGGGCTTATTATTATAACTGGCCTTTTTAGAGAATATGTCTGCATTTTCGATAAAAACTTTAAAAATTCTAAGATTGGTTTTTAACGAATATTTAAGGAAAGTTTTGCAATTTCTTGTGATTAAGGGGTAAAGTAAAATAGTGGATATCTACGAATTAAAGAGAGTCGTATGCAATTCTTTTTGGATGACAAGGAATAAAAGATATAAAGATTTAGGAGAAAGGTCATAAGTACACGACTTCATTATTTTGTTGATGTATGATTTAAGTAAGGCGCAATGTTTTACCATGGGCTTAATATTCAAACAGACATGACCATAAATTCAACAAAGTTATCACACTTTACTTAAATTTCATAAACTTTTTCATACGTATGGACTTTACGGGTACGGTAAAATTGTATAGGAATTGCAAAATTATTGAATCTAAATGTGAATTTAAACTGAAAAGAAAGAAACAATTTTTCAAATTGTTTAAATAAAAAAACAATTTTTCAGCGTTTTTTTGAAAATCGGAAAGTGTAATGAATAATTATTATAATAAAAAAGTGAATAAAATAAAAGGCAATTGATAATTCCTTTTTGACCAAACCGGTAGCTAGTATCTGAAAATACACTTTTAAGTTTATCTATTGTAAATATTTACTATTTTTATTTTTTTTTAAATATATATTCGGAATTCGTAAGCTAAATGCTAGAAATAAGGTAAATGCCGGAAGGTAAATATTTTAACGGTTTAAAATAATAAATTTTCAAACGGTAAATTTAAAGTATTTTTTCAAAAATTAATGAAACTTGAATTTATTAAATTTACTATTACATTAAATAAATCTTTCAGCCAAAATATTTGAAAAATTATTCAAAAAAATGTACATAGGTCTCAAATTCATTACATAAACCATAGTTTAGTTTAAATAAAGAATAATTTCCTCAAAAATTCCTTCCTTCTAAAATTATACTTTGTAGGTAACCATTTTTATAGTATTTGTTCCTTAACATCTTTTTCATATAAAAATTCTCCAGCTTCCCTTGTGAAATAACTAATAATGTATAATGAATGATTTGGACTACATCAATTGTAAATATATCATTCAATATTTTCTGCCTTATCTATTTTTTTACTACAGTTATCCGCCATAACTTAGTCACGAAATTATCACTACTAAGACATTCGATTTTTCATGGAATATAGTTAGCGAGCCTCTCATATCAATGACACTTATTAGACCATATTTAGTTCTTATTCTTTTGCTACTAATGTTGCATATATTTTTTTCTAATTTAAATCTTGCATTTTTATACGATATCCCGTTTAACTCACAAGTAACCGTAATACCACATGTTAATTAAGAAATATGTTTTCTTTGCCAAAGATAGGTGTAAAATTGTTAAGCAGGTACTAACTGTTTTGAACATGTGTTGAAATAGTTACTGTCTTCGTGATAAGAGACGCAAAGAATTTAAGGTGGGTAGATTTAAATTTCTTATTTTCATTTCCTTTCACCAATAAGGTGTCATTAGTATGTATATAAATATAATATAATAAAAACATATACAATGTTAATTTATCATACGAAGATACTGTATGGTTTAAAAGAAAGTGAATAAATTCTTATACCAAATAATTTTATGGGTCCATTTAGACTTTTTTCCTAAAACTTGAAATATTTGACGTTTAATGAATAAACTGAATTCCAAGACAGTTAACATACGTCAAAAGATACCTCATTTCTTGACCAGTAACCAGCTACATCTCCTCCTTTATACACGAGCAAGGGGTGAGAGTATCATTAAGATCCATCGCACATCTACAAAGTAGAGCGCCTACTGTAAACCAAGAGCGCACCCAAACTGTCTTCCGCCAGACAAAATTGCAAAGAAGGCTCCAGATGAGAGCTTCTCACGGCTATTAGCCTTCTACGCCGGGGGGAGGTGAAAATTTCATCTTGCCATTACGACGCTTGGCTGACATCCCTCCGGCAATTTCACACTCAGACACATTTGTTATGGAATCTCTCGCACCTAGCCGAGTGTGAGCTGACGCGATGCGAGAGTGCTTTAAGATATGGACCGATAAATACGGCGTGAAATAAGAAGATACTGGCGCGATGTAGATAAAGTAAATGTGTAATGGGATTAAAAGAGGAATCGGGTCGGTGGCTGGTAGTGGCTTGATAGATTTCACATTGGCGTTGTTGTATTTATGAGTAGCGCGGGGCTCGCGACGTGACATGACGCGCTGTCGAGATTTTTGTTTGAGGTAGATCTTTTATCACTGAAGGCGAAAGCGGAATAAGCGTTTTGAAAATGATTGCCGGGAAGAAAAAATATTAATACACTTTATTCTACGGCAGGTCTTGATCCGTCTAGAGTTTTTTTAGGTTTACAAGAGGAAGCGGGTCGGTGGCTGGTAGTGGCTTGATAGATTTCACATTGGCGTTGTTGTATTTATGAGTAGCGCGGGGCTCGCGATGTGACATGACGCGCTGTCAAGGTTTTTGGTTTGAGGTAGATCTTTTATCACCGCAGACGAAAGCGGAATACTCGCTTTGTAAATGATTGTTGGGGCAGAGTGTGTAAAAAATATTAATATACTTTACCGTAGGTCTTGATACGTCTAAAGATTTAGGATATGATAATCAAAAATTCTAACAACGTTTTTTTTCTTTTGGAGACTGGGGAATAATGGATAAATTTATTCTTCTTTTGAATATATATATATATATATATATATATATATATATATATATATATATATATATATATATATATATATATCAGATTTCCTTGCTAGTTTTGTTAACTAGAGTTTGTTTATACATTTTAAAGTATGAAATGCAATGTAAAAACTATTTGATATTACGTTTTGTTACCCCTAATATGCCTAAAGTATTTCTTGTTAAAAGGGGTGACTACAGGTTTTTTAATATTATTTACGGTCTTAATGAAAGTGGTTAAAATTGAAAAAAATATAATTTAAGTGTACTATAAAGTTCTTTGGAAGATGTATTTTCCTCAAATCCTTCGTACTCATACTTTGTTTATTTTTTGATGATATTCGGGGTAGGTTTTTTATAACAAGAAAAAAGATTTTGAAAAATAAAACAAAATGTATATTTAAAAAATATAAAAGATAGGTATTTTCAAAAAAGTACCTTAATTTTTATCTAAATATATTTATTTTAGTATCACTTTTAAAACGATAAGACGTTTTTATCTTTATGGTAGTTTTATTTAGAAAACAATAAACAGTAATGATCCGCTATAAAATAAGGTTGATGGTTAGTAACCATCATTTTATTATTTTAATCGTAAAGTGGATTGCTGTCAGAGGAAAATACATTGATTTAAAAAATAATTTGACAAGTGGTTTCGATTCTACTTGGTTATTTTCACTTTTTACTATTGAAGTATCCAGATACGCACCAGAAAAAACTTTAAAACAAAAACAATTAATCAGAAATATTCTGAATATTTTAATCAAATTAAATCAAGAAAATATTACTTTTTTGAGTTATGATTATGTGTAGTGTACGTAATAAAACAATACAATGGTGACGGTTAGTAGAAATTAAAATTGAAATATCGAAATAATGCTGTGAGATTTTAAGAAAATGCATATTGTACCTATCGATTTTATTTAATATTCTTACTTTATTACTAAGCTAGGTTGATCTGTTATCATTAGACTTGAAAGTGTCAAACAGTAGGTCAACGATGAACAGATTAAATTTTTTGAATTTTTATTGAAATATTCGAGATAATAATTCTCTTAATAGGATAATATTTCTAGAGACAATATTTTTCTGAATAGGCATGAAATTTAATCTCTACATCCGTAAAGTTTTATAAGTGTATTTACAAATTAGTTATAGTTTTCATTTATGACAAATCAACTACAGACATCTAGTGAAAAGTACAAAAGAACCTGTAAGATGTGCTGATAGATCGTAGAAAACCCGTTATTACATAATTTTGTTATTTCCTTAGTTTTCTAAATGCAGCATTTATACCCTTAAACAGGAATGTGCAAACCTTTTTTGCGTTGAGCCTCCTCAGATTAAAAGAATGTATTCATGTTATCCTCCTCCATTCAGTGTTTAGAATCGAGATCCTCACAAAGTAATGTAAATAATCAATTGTCCAAAGGGCTGCTTTTGATGTAGTTCACGAATATTGTTGCCAAGTTTAAAGTCTGGCCTACATTCTGGGGCAATGTTTTTAAGATCAAAAGTGAGACTTTCCAAAATTGAGCAATAACCCAATCAATTGATGAGTGGATTTAAGACTTTAAATGGATATTTCCATAGAATATCTTTATATATTGGGGCCACCTTATTATCTCTTTACACCTCCCTTTGTCGTGTGATGCATAATGAAGTATTTCGTAGATATCTATTGAACTTGTTGATACAAATTAACTGAAATCATTTCAATTGAAAATACCAATCAAAACGTTGTTTGGAATTTTTTGCACACCCATGGTTGAAAAATTTGAGACAAGGAGATACATCATTTTGATGCTTAATACAGTATACGTAATTGTGATGCTTAATATTTTGTAAAAGGAACTTAAATAGCTTAATGTAAGGAACTTAATGTTAAGTAAAAGTAAAATTCCATGCACATTTAGACACACATAAAAATTTAGGTGTATTTTCAATATCTACTAAAGTATTTATGAAAATTAAAATTACTTTTCACCATATAAATATATTAACTATGGCATCTTCCACGGGCTGAAAAACATTAGGAAATTCTCAAAGATTTCTCGTAACTTTCTATTACTAAGTATTTATCTCTTTTTTGTATTTGACCTTTAATTATGGGATATGAGACAAAATAAAACCGACAGCCTTACTACGTATTTTCGTTCTTCTGGTATTTTCGGCATTCTGGTGACAAAATAAAATTAAAAATGGCAAATTTGATGGTCCACGAAAAGGTTGTTTTTAGGCGAATATTACAATAGATTTTTACTCTATTTAAAGAACTTTATTAAACGATACCTCACGAGACTACGCAAGAAAACATTTTTTTATCTCTACTTATACGTAGAGTAACTTCCTTGAAATATCGTTTAATGTCACTAAAATATAAAATTTCACCACCACTCTACTAGTATGAGTAGGAACATTAAAAAAATTAATTTGGTCACATACCAATTAAGATCTCTATATGGAGAAGCTACTAGCAACATTTTATGCATGTAGATTTAGAACCGTACAAACGTGAGGCTATGACAGACGGGCGGACGTGCACGACGTATATATAAGGGTCATTATTAGTGAACTCGAGAAATAGCGATGTGATACTCTATTCTTTGCCCCTATATAGACTCTAAAAAATTTGCCGTGAGATTATAGTTACGTGAATCAGCTTTTATACAACCTTCATGGCAGTGCGAACTTAGTTTGAAATGAAATAAACTTTTTTCATTTTAAAATTTATGAAAAAGTTTTGCAATACGCTTCAATACCGAATTAGCCTTAGGCGGTTATTCGTACGCGTCTTTGATTTTTGTGTTAATTTTTTTCGAATTAATTTTCACGCGTCCATGAACACTGGCAGCAAGAATAAAGCAAGCTGGTCGAGTTTGTGTTCGCCAATGAATATTAAAGTGGAAATTTGAACTTATTTCGAAGGGTACTGAGGTGAAAATTGTTTAGAAGCAAGTTTCACGAGGCGTTCTAACAAGTTCAAAAGCGAAATTTGTTTTTAAGTAAATTGTCTTTAGAGCTATGTGTTTTTTATTGTTTTTGTGTTCATCAGAACACAATTTATAATAATATTTATCTATGCGGCAATATGAATATATTAACTTGCTTTTTTATTTAATTTATAATCTTTGTACTTAAAGCTGATTTTCAAAATCTTTTAAATAATATGAATTTTTTTTTCATTAAAATTTGATGATACACGGATCATTTTTATTTACGTATGCTATTTAATGTCGGAAAATAATCGATATATAACACCAATGTATTCACAGCAAAATTTATTCATCCATTAACAACGATTGACCACAACTGGGCATATTACCAGATAAGACCGTTTGTGGTTATAATGTTAACAATTGTGTTTAAAATATTTTATTTTCTTGAGAATGAAATTTTTATTATCCCATATTTATCACTAAGTTACAACGTTTATACTCTAATGTTCATATCATCCTCGCCTTATATGAGTATCCAGACATCTTTAAATTATCTAATTTTCTTGTCCTAAATATAATTTAATACACCATTACTCATGGAACTAGATATATTTCCATAGCAAATCAATTTATGCAAAAGCATATTACCACAATAAATATAACCTTATTTATAAAATATCTGCTATTAGCTAGAAATTATTCAAGCTTTTCTCCTCCGTTGGAAAATTAAGGCCTAATAATAATATATAAAAACTTCACAATTTCTTATAAGATGATACAAATGTTCTCCTAGCGATTCGTTTCAAAATATGTGATATATCTTCTACGTATACTGGTGTATGTGAACGCTGGTACTATATTCGCTGGTTTATGTTCTGTTACGTTTTTGTCACCTTTTCTTCTTTTATTTAGAACAATTTTCTTATGAGACAATTCTTAGCCTGCAAAATAGCTAAGATTTTTCTCATTAGAAAATCGTTAGACATGTATCGACACATGTTCGTTTTAGGTCATAGATGTGTTTCTGAAAGTTTTGAAAAAATAAATTTATCGAGATTTATTAAAGGAAATATGTATTACAATGTTATTTATCAGATATTACGATAGTGCAATAATTTTCGCATACGCAGCTGGTTGAGGTTTTACGGATTATTTTTTTATTTGTAACACCTTTTTTTAAAATTTGCCAATGTGAAACCCTTGATGCGTTTTCCACTTATTTCTCTATTAATTACTTAATTACTTTGTGAATTTAAACATATTGTTGGCTATTTGTACAGTAGTTACTGCTCTTAAACTCCATCTATTTATATCTAGTTATATTACTTTCTCTATTTTCGATTACATATTTTCATACCGTTTTGTTTTTTTCAATACGGAGAACAATTATTTTATATCAGCCAAAACTGATAAATTATTATCTTGTTTAACTTAATATATTACAAAATTTTAAGGGAACTGTTTTTTTTTAATTTTGGTTATTTGCTTTTAGAATGTGTTAATTTTTTTTCAGTTTTCTGTTTGCATTAAAAAATTACATATTATTTAATTAGTTATTATTTTAGCTGCCTTGAATACTTAATGGTGAATCATTAACGGTTTTAGCTCCGCCAATTAGACATTTATACCCAGGATACGAATTCAATACTTATAACGAACCTAGGTAAACCCTATAGCGTTTTTGTAGTCTTATTTATCGGTTTATATATAACTTAGTAATTCTTAACCCAAGTGAGATTCAAAACCACTGTTTCTTGATTATTTGTACGTACATGTTTCGATTGCTTATATTATTCAGCTTCAGCAATTGCATTAAAATTCAAATGAAAAGCACTTCGTGATTCCTTCTGAAATTAGTTGGAATTCTTGAGACACTGGACAGCAGCCTTAAAAACTTTTCTATCGATTTGATTCGAAACAAATGAAAATATTGGAGTCTATATTAATAGGATAAAGTTTGTTTGATAAAATGTATATTTTAGAAAAATAAACGGGGAAAACTGAATTAATTAATTAGGAATTAAAAAGAGAACAAGTAATTTACTTTAAATGGATGAAATCTAGTTCCAAAATACCTAAAGTTTTATGAGGAATATATCAAGTTACATTAATTAATACACTGTCCCACGATTAAGATGAATATTTGATACATCTTTTAATGATTAAATTAGGTAAGATTTAATGAATGATGAAAGGCCTCTAGTGTTTGGTTAAAAACAAATAAAATGTAATATAACACACTTTCATAGATTACAAGGTTTATATTAATTTTAATTTATAGTTAATTTGATTGAAACTACGTCTGATATTGAATCGCCTTTGGATTACAGGCTTATATTTTACGTATTACTTTCAGATACTTTTGATACGTTGAAAATGCAATAACCCAGAGATATAAAATAGTCTATGTTTACGTATTTTCTTTACGTTATGTGGATAGAAAATAATACATGCGGTACACTTACAGTAAGTTTTATTTTACCTTTATATCCCACCTTCGCTCTTCATGATTCTGTTAAGACATTTTGGTCTCGTTCTGAAAATCGAGCAGTGTTGATTTGTATTTGCTGGCAACAAGAAGCTATTTTGCACTGATAGGGAAGGGCACAAACTTCATGTATATGCTGAACAGCTTAAGGCTTAATGGGTACAAATAATCAACTGTAAGCTGTAGCAACATGCGTGTGTTTATAAGTACCTTTCTGCGAGTTTGAATACATTTTACATGCCGAACATGTTGGTTTTAATGAGATCAATAGTTCGAACGTCAGGTTGGGTGAGTTATTTAATTTTTATAGATATAATACAATGAGAATATGCCATGAAAAAATGTCCAAAGCCCCATTTTAGTAGCGTATCTAATGCTATGGATTCAGGTTCGTTTCCAAGACGATTAATTATTGTATCATTATTACTCAATCATCTAGGGACAATGCGAAGTTAAGTCTAGCTAGATGATTAGTTGCATTTAAAATACGTGTGGACAAAGTATGTACACGATGTGTTACGGTTTTCATTTTTGTTTCTAATCGACTTTATAAGAAATTTATAAGAAATATTATGGTTATAAAATATTTGTTCCAGTTGTTAAAAGGAAGAATTTTTTGGCCTATTTCTAATTGTTTTATTCTTTTTACGAAGCATCTAGAATTTAATCATATACTATTATACATTTGCTGCATTATTTAATCAAATTGCTATTAAATGAAACTACGTGATGTAGTATTATTTCTACTTTCTTTAAGTTCTTTACCACGACCTAGGTTTCGTTGTATTACAACATCTTCAGGTGGGATATTAGCAAAGATTCAAATCTTTGCTAATATCCCACATGAAGATGTTGTAATACAACGAAACCTAGATCGTGGTAAAGAAATTAAAGAAAGTAGAAATAATACTACATCACGTAGTTTCATTTAATTGTGAATAATGAATTTCTACAAAATTAACGCCAAATATATTCAAATTGCTATTAGTTTACGATGAATGGAAATAAGTTTATAGAAATGTACGTTTGCAATTTATATCAAAGGTTGTAATCTATTTTAATTACTGAAACTGAATTTTTAATATAATATTGCTACGGGAGGGTATGAAACAATAAATTATTTAATAATAATGTACGTATAGTAATAGTTGTATAAAAACTAAGCATACCTAAGTGCTTAGTAAATGTAGCATAATTATAAAATATTTTTTTTAAGTGATATAATATTTGTATTTATATCACTTAAAAAAAATATTTTTTTAAGTGATATAAATACAAATTGGCAATTTTCAGATTTTTGTCCTTATTTTTTGAAAAATTTAATGATTCGAGATCATAGGGATCTCCTGTAGGCCTTGGTTAATTTGCCAGTGTTAAAATATGCGGCATAAACTTCGTTATTTTTAATTGTAACTTGATACCTCCACGCCTTCATGAGAAAAAGGGTCTTTACAGACCGACAAAAGGAAAATCATAAGTAATCCCGTAAGAGTTCTTTTTTTACCTTTTAAGGTACGGAATCGTAAAAAAAATAATTTTGCATAAATGGTTTTCCGAATATTTTAGTAATCTATCTTCTAAATGTCATCAATGCGCTTGTTATATGTAAAGAGAAAAATCTGAAAACGAATGAGGGTAAAAAGGATAAACGTATAGGATCAATAAAACAAATCCATACAGCAACTTAGGAAATTAAAAAACACAATCACATTCTAGATTTTCGGATATAATATACAATATTTTCTATCAGATGTCAATCTGAGAAGGGAATCACAGTATCTGATGGTTTAAAGTTCACTTTAAGGTATTGACCATATTTTAGTGCTGTGGTTGATGAAGTTTTTGATATGAAACACACAAGCCTGAATCATTGCACTGGAATGGTAAGTTGATATTTTAAAGTCAATCAACGGTTTTAGCTTAATTGGATATAAGAGTGGTTACATTGATTTAACATCAGAGGAGCTTTCTTTATTTTAAACTCAGTTATCTGGACCAATTTATTTGTTAATTATAAGACGTATACCTTTAGTAACATTTATGACTGATAATGAATTATTTTTCTTTAACGATAATCGGTCGTAATATAAACAATATTTTTACGAACAATTTAGATTTCTGAAAAAATGTAAATGAGTAAAAACTACAGACTAATCGTTTCCTACTGCAGGCATAGCGAAGAAAATTTTTAGCAAATTTTAGGAGGGTTTTCTTTAACGTTTTGTCCAATTTTGAATACATATTATCACCAACATATTCCCATAATATAAAATATATTCCATAATCAGAAAATACGAAGAAGAAATAAAAGAGAATACTGGTATTTTAAATTACAGTTACCTTTAAAAAAGTAGAAAAACTTGACATAAAAAAATTATCCTTTCGTAGGAATATTATTTCTCATTTGATATCAATAAAAAAATTTAGTTATATAAATATATAAAGATTTATAATGAATTGTATTCATGAAAATAATTGCCTTTCACCCAATTCCAATAACAAGAAGCTATGTAATAAGCACGAATCAAAATATAATCATTTTGATAAATTTTGAATATTACATGGGTTATTAACTTTAAAGTATATATATATATATATATATATATATATATATATATATATATATATATATATATATATATATTCTAGCGTGACCTGTGCGAAGTCTTCGCATTATTTATTCCATTATGAAGCTCAGATGACAGATCAAACAAATATTTTACTAAAATTGACATATAGAGGCGCAAGTATCAAAAGCATTGAGCTAAAGCGCCACTTTATTTATACGTGAGTGGATTTGAAATTAAACAAAAATTTTACCGACCGTCAATCATATTGACGTTGAGCCGTTAGATGGCAGCATTGCTGTTTTGTGTTATATATATTTTAATAATTAATTAATTTGCAAAAATAATAGCAATAATAAATTGTTCAGTTGTGGATGCCGGTAGAGCAAGAAATTATCTATAAAATGATATATAATTAATGTGGATTAGTTGTGAGGTTTTTTCTAAAAAGGGAGAGTAACATCTTAACCTTAGCGTATTAATATATATGATGATATATATATATATATATATATATATATATATATATATATATATACTAAAGTCACCAATACTCTCTTATGATCATTATTTTGAGTAGATATTATTCTAAAGAGAAAGAAAGAATGAAAGCGATGAATAATGATTAAGAAATTTATTGACTGTAAGACATGTGGCTTTGTCTACTTTTTTAAAACCACACATATTTTTCTTAAATTTTCCACCTTATACCTATAAAGGCTTTGAAACTGGCCCACTAAGAGTAAATTTTTAGAATTCCGTAACTCAAACTAAAAAACCGAACATTATGAGATCATTCACATGTCTGTCAGTTCGTTTGTCACAGCTGATATCCTCAAAAATTATGCGACGTAAAAATTTTAGGTATGGCACGGTAATACATATTATTGAACCACATATTTTGCTAACTTTTCGAAAATATTCACAGAAGGATTAAACAGAAGACAGAGAAAGCACTCATTGTTTTTTTTTTAATTTTTAAAATGTTATCTCTAAAAAGGTTTATTACTAAAAATACAAAAATACACTTTTCATAATTTTAAATTGTACATTTAAAAATATTCTAAAAATACACGAAAAATAGAGAAATTCCTCTTCTTATTTCCAAAGCTATTGAACCAAAAATCATGAAAAAACTGACTTGATGAAATCTGACTAGAAGATTTTAGAAAAACAAACTATTATCTCAGGTCTTATAACTTTTGAAATGTTTACCATGTTTTATGAAAAGTACAGTAAGCAATATATTAACTTGGGAAATTTTAGTATTTGTGAATAGTTTAAAAGAAATACTATGTACCCTTAAAGTGCCTAAATATGTTCAAAAAACATCGCAGTACAAACCTCAAACTTGATAGGTTTTTTTGTCTGTTGGATTAAAATCATTAGTTTGGAAAGTACTAATTAAAGGCTTCCATGGTATAAACATGTGTTCTTCAGAAAGTAATGTAAATAGATCACTGAGCGGAAACTTTCAGTTTGCCTACCTATTATGTCTGCCTAACATTTTTTTAGAATATGTATAAAATTACCAAAATGTTTAATTTTAAACTCGCATAACTGTAATGACAGTTCGAGCTTTCCACGCCGTTTGCATCATAAAACGTAGTCTAACTCCAGTCAGATTGGCCCTTATATCGTAGTTAACGTTAGCCTAATTTGGATTCAGTTGAACCCCAAGAGATAATGTGCCTCTGTGAATAGAGGTCATTTGCTCCAATGGATCAGACCACAGAACTGGATGCTGTCCGTTAATTTCACCTGTACGAGATGGGTATGATCTCTTAATGCTTCAACCGTTGTATCTGTGATTGAATATTGCTGCAATTTTATAACAACAATTAGAGACTGGTTTCGGTATATTATGTCTTTAGTATATGAGAATTATACATTGAATAATTTGATTAAAATTGCAAGGTAGATTATTTATACCATTTCTTATTAAGATTCCTTATTAAGATTCTATGACGTCAAAAACTGATGTTTTGGTGTCAGTTTATTTTATCCCTGGAAAAGCTCATACTTATCACCAAATAAATATTCAGAATCCAAAACTTTGAGTTTACAAAACTGACTTATGAATTTATTATTTAATTATTCATGAAATATTATCAGTAACATAGAACGGTAACTAATCGTATTATTACACCGAATTATTGTACGATTATTTCTGCGAAAGCAATCTTTGATATCTAACCTATTGAGGTTAGATATCAAAGATTGCTTTTGCAGAAATAATCGTACAATAATTCGCATTGCATTGGCAATAACTGACAGTTTAAACAATTGTCGATATAGGCTGGTAAACGTAAAACATAAAAATAAAATGGTTTCATATAAATATTAGAGATTAGAATATTTGTGAACTTGAAAACCAACGGCCTTTCAAGGATAAATGAGGAATAGGGAAATTATCAGCAATTAAACATGAAAGTGATTTTAGCCCGTACATTATATGAAACTAATTATACCTCACCGTAGAATCATCTCAATTATGCTGCTTCGCTGGCTCGCTTGTCAAACGACAGTGGTTAATCGGGTCGGGGGTATATCGGCGGGAATACTCGTGATTATCAGCTAATTATTAATCGCCTTTTCTCTTTAGCTTGCGTTGTTTAAACTTCCTACTCAACATAAGTCCATCTCTTACATTTTTAACCATTGCTCTGTCCCTATTAGTCGTAGCCTACAGTCGTCTTTAAAGTATGAATTTTCTGAGACTAAAATCATTTTGAAATCGAATTCTAAACATTAACAAACAAACAATTTTTTCCGCTTTATATATATACACACAGACACGAACTCACGCACGCACGCACGCATGAGCAGGTGCGTGGTGGCACACAAAAAGGTATGCACGCGCGCACGCACACAGCTGTCAGAATACAAGTATTGAATGATTTTTAGAATTTTTGACTTCGTGAGTCAAAACGTTTTATTTGTTCGTTTATATTTGCATTACTTAGTACTATAAGAAGAAGTTGAAATGAAGTTTTTAATGTCGTTTTTTATTGAAATAGAAAAAAAAATATGCTTTAATGCGATGTCAAAAAGTAACAAAATTAAGTAAGAATAAAACTAAGAGTAGATTTGTATTAAAGTGAAGAGAAGATTTTGTACATAAATATTATTATTTGTTTTTATTAAAATATCATGATTATCTCAAAAACTATGAAATCTCGAATCATAACAATTTCGGAGAGGGGCGCCATATTTTGTTGTTCAATTTCTACATTATCTCTTTAACTATATTATATGAAAGCCAGAACAATTTTTGAAAAAATAGTTCAAATACTTGAATTTTTTCTATTTTTTTCAATTTATATCTCTCATGATACAGATCATGAGAGATATAAATTGAAAGATAACCCCACTATACATAAAAGAAACAAAAAAATTCAATACTTTATTTGCCGTTTCCATAATTTTCATTTCAATATGTTTGAGAGTTAAGTTAGTATATTAAATTTAATTAGTATATTTAATTAGTACGCGACATTTTCTGCATCATGTTTCTGCATCAAGCGGTTTCCGGGAAAAACGTTTGCGGCAAACCGAAACATGGATACATGACTGATATGATAAGAATTATTTGTTTTTCCTTTTTACATACGGAATCCTGAAACGTATCGAACTTACTAGGTATTAGCCGTTCACTGTCTTTTTAATATGATTAACCTATCATTATACGTCTCACTGCTACCGAGAACTGATTAAACGAAGTAGTAATTTGCAAGCAAACACGCGTGTGAGGCTGCAACGTATTTTTTTATCGCGAATATTTTTTTATTCTTAAAATATTACACCTAACGAATTATTTGTGAACAGAGAATAAAATCTTGTTTGAGTAACAAAGTTTTCTTATTGGCTGTATATACAAAGATTTATAATTATAATAAAACTAATAAATGAATTAAAGTAACCACTGGATAAGAAGCTCCCTGAAAAGCATAGAATAATAAAAATACGAGTACTTAGTTGGAACTTCAAAATATCGTTTTCGAACATTAATCAATTTACAAAATACTGTTTCCGTTTTTGATATCGGTGCCAAATCGATGCTTTCCTTCTTTACATACATACATACAATGTGTGCTTTATTTCACTTAGCGTTGTCTCCAAAAAATTCTAGCAGTAGAAATATTTTGCAAATTTATTTATGTTCGCAAACGATATTGTAAAAACGTAATTATAAAAAGTTGACAGCTGTAACTAAAATGAATTAATTACACATGGACAGGATCTTTAAAAACTTGTATTTTAAGAGGAGAAAGGAATAAAGTATTTTTTTTAAATTCTTGATACTGTTTTAGCTTTATGCTATTTATCTATATTATCGACAATTTCTATACCATTGCTAGTTTTGGTCGTATTTTGTTAAAAAAAATATATGCAATTAAATGAATAAAATGATATTCGAATGCTCTTAGTCATTTATTATTCAACTTTGACGATATTTAAATGAAATATATATTCATAATCAAGTATCGAGTGTATTTCTTATTAAAAAAAATATTTAAAAATGTTGGTGATATATTAGTGTGCTGAGGTGAGCGTTATTAATTTACTATTAAATATTAATCTACGATATAATCCGTAACCAATTTCAAAAATTTTCCTTTATATATTTTATTAATAAAAAACGAAGGAAAAAGTCAGGAGAATCCGTTAGTTACAGCTAGTAAAATATTTCTACAGTACACTTTTATCAATATAAAAATCTTTTATAATTGTTTATGCGCGTGAAAATATTTCATAATATAAGAAAAAGAATTCTGTTATAAAATAAAATCTATAGCGTATCATATAGGGCTTCTTTGTAGGATATAAGTGGAAAAACTAGATTTATGGATACATTATAGTTTCGACGAGTTGTAACTCAAATAATGGGGGATTCGTAACTCAAATAACAACTTGATTAAGCGACGTGTATATCAGAAGTTAACTCCTGGCACTGAACACGACCATGAAAATTTTAATAAAGGACGAAGGTATATACTGCACTATCGTGACAATTACATAGGTGCACTGAGCTTGAATCGTCCCACTACATTCCTCAAAATAGAATATTAAGCATTCTGTTTCTCTACACCTAACAGACGTTGCCTTGTGAAAGCCATGATGACTATCTTAAATTGAATTCTAAAGGAATTTCAATACGTATAGTCAGTTTTGCATTTAGTCTAGTACATAATCATTGGATTTGGTTTAAGACATAGTTAATTAACACTTTATTTAATAATTGTTGTTTTAATGTAACGTTAGTGGCAACGAACCCGTCGTTACAACTAACGTCACATTTTTAAAACATATTTTCATTTGAACTATGAAAGATTGACGCAATTTTTTTTGTATTTAAAGAGGGATACATGAGAATAATATAAGTATTATTTGCCCTTAACTGAAGTCTTTCTTTTTGAGTCTCATAAGCCCAGTATACAAAATAAATACTGATGTAACACAAATATAGAACTTGCTTGCGTTATTGAGAACTTCAAAAGAATTATGTTACGTACTTTGCCGAAAGCAATGGCTAAATCTCAGATTGCTATTAAAAATAATTATAGTATGAGAAGCATATATAAATTATACCATGAAAATATTAATTTTGTATTGGAAAAATTTTAGGGAAATGAGAAGTTTTCCTGACAGTAATATTTTGTCTTCATATGTTTTTATTAAACATTTTTAATTCGTTCATTATGTGAAAAATAAATAATAAATAAGCCCAAAAGTCATATATACTGCAAAATTTCCCTTAGCCTCGTTAAATATGGTAATTGTTACTTTTATTTTCATTCTTTTTCCTATTTGATTGGCAGCATATGGCTTTTTAATTGACTCATTTTAGTGACAGATCAAGATAAGTGAAAATTTTACCAATTTATGTATTCGTTAAAGTATAAAATTGAAAAAAATAATTATTTTAAATCATAATAAAATGATATTTTGGTCAATTAGCTACAAATATCATGATTCTCAGTACTCTGAAATGTTGAAATAGAACAGGTATTATTTTTATCATTATTTAATTAATTATTTATTTCTTCAATTAATTTAATTGACTGTCCACTGGGAAATACTTTGTGATATTTCGATTTAATATTAATTTGTTACTTATAAATATTTGTATAAATTATTTTATTTTGTAAACAGCACTTAATATCACTTTTGAAGTGAAATTTCTTTTATATTCATAATGAAACACGGAAACGTAATTTTGTCGCGTCTAATTAAATAAATTTTTGAACTAATATTTAAAAAAAATTCTTATTTAGTTTCCTAACTGCGTAATTATTGATGATTATATTATATAATGATATTAATAATATTTGTATCACTTAAAATATACAGCAAACACATTTAAATTGAAAATGATTAAATTATTCATAATAAAGAAGTTTCACGTCACGCCTATGTCGAATATGGTGAATATGTTTATAAATTCTATTATGGTAAAAATTATAGTAAAGTTTATCTAAGAGTCATTGGCAGTAAATATCCATATATAAAGTAGCTTGATCTTTTAATTTCTAAAGATTATATGAAGAATATAACTTATACTATATTAGTACAAACATATCATGTGAAATAAAGGCTAAACCTTGGAATAAAAATTGTTTCTTATAAAAAAAATTTCGTAAATATTATAAATCATAGATTAATTCAGTAACTTACACTTTCTTACTTATTAATATTTTTTTATGTTTTGCAAACTGTACTACGCATCTGGCTCGGCAGTTTACATAATTTTACCCTACAAATGATCGCACCCTTCCCACTCTCCGCACTCTACCTCGAAAACGCTTAGTCATAGAATAAAGTCCGTTAAATAAAACTTGTGGATAATTTTATGATCAATAATTTTTCAATGACACGTACAAATTTTCAATGGCATAGGTAGCGACATATTTTCAAAAGAATGATTTTCGTGGCCTTTGATATCTCGACTAGAGGACACGACTTTCCAGTCCTTTTTCAGAACGTCAAAACACAGGTCTGTGCATAATTTCAGTCCATTTCAGTCTAATTTCAGATCCTTATTTGACTGTATTATATGCCAATTAATATTATATTTATACTGGACATATAAAGGTAAAGGGATAAAGCTGATATAAGTAAAATATAACATATAAATTTTAAGAGACGAAAATTAATTGTAATGTCTTTGTTTTTCGTCATAAATTAACGCTAATATTAAAATTTAAAAATTTCGGAACAAATATGCAACAAAAACAGCTTAAAAGGAAGTCCATATACTCATTATAAATTAAGAGATATTTATAAGGATATTTTTTTATCTGAAATGCGACGAATAAAATTACTTTCAAGTTTTCGAAACCTTCTTCAAACGCAAAAAAGATCAATTCCTTTTAAAGTCAATTCATATTTAAATATTGTGATTTCATAAAACATTACTTTTGTGCCGAAAATTTGTTTCGAAGTTTCGCTATTGAAACGAATCTTTTATTTTAAGCATAATAATGGTATTTTGAAGAAAAATGATCGCATTATCGTAACTTGACGAAATTCACCGATGCATACTTCCGTCCCGAGTAATGATGCGTGTGATTCACTTCTTCTTAAGGGTAGAAATAAATAGAGTCGACTTCGAGTAGGGTCATTCGATAAAGACAGTGAGTATTTTTTTATTGTCAAAGAAAAGTATTTCTGGCCCATTTTTGTTTATATTTATTTTGAAATTGAGGGAAGTGCATCTAAAAATTACTTGAACTTGCACTGTTAGAGTTCTGTACTTATTGAAATATACGTGTATGTACTTTGGGTCAATTAAAATATTTATGAATATTAACATAATTTTTCACCATTTAAATATATTGCCTAATGCATTTTCCACAAATATCCAAATATTTCGAATTTCTCAAAAGTATTAGATTTAGAAGCATCGCTGCAGTTTGCCAGTAATGATGCATTACATGAAATTCAGAAAATAATAATACATAATTCACTTCCTCTAAAAATTCTACGTAAATATAAATATTATATATGTATATAATATATATATATATATATATATATATATATATATATACATATACATATATATATATATATATATATATATATATATATATATATATATATATAATTATTATTAGTACATGCATATAAATCTAAGAATGCCACATATTTTATTGACGTTCATAGATTTAAATACACGCGCAAGTAATAGTTATGAAGGGACGGTTCTTCTCTCTGCCAAATTTATACTTAAAGAAAATTTCATGAAACATAATGATGTTGTCGCAAAAAAAACAAATGATACTTCAAAAAATATTTCAATTATATGTATATTTCAGTTATAATAAAAATATTTAAAAAAATATTTCATATATAATTATTTCGTGTCTAAGTTGAAATGTTTAATTGTTTGTATTGTTCTGTTGGATAACATTGTGAAACACTTACATACTTGAATTTGGTAGAGTAAGGAAAGCTAATAGTGTTAAAAATGCTTTTGAATATATGTGTAAAACTAAAATGTTTAAAGTGCTCTTGAATACTATTATCTCAATGTGTAGTACTATACTGTTAAAAGTGATTTTGAACACTTTTATCTCAATTTGTAACACTTAAGTGTGTAAAGTGATTTTGAACACTATTACCTCGATGTGTATTCCTAAAGTATTTAAAGTGCTTTGGAATACTATTATCTCAACGTGTAACACTAAAGTGTTTAAAGTGCTTTTGAACACTATTAGCTCAATCTGTAACAATTTTAATCACAGCAAGTTTAAGTCGAGACTTTGGTAAGAAATTAAAGTAAGTCTAATATGTTCAGATTTTAGTAACAGTGATGTTACATACCCCTTTGAGAATTAACATATCGAAAAGGAGCTTTAAAGATATAAAAAAATTAATATACTTACACCCTTCTCAGAGGGCTCTGGAAAAAGTATTTCTGCTCATTTTGTATGACCTTATAAGGAATGATTGATTTTTCTGCATATTAATTAATATTTCTAATTATAATCTGCAAAATTTCACCCAGATGATACTTCAAGAATTGTAAAAATTGTGATGCTGTCACAGACATATAGATGGATGAAGGGACTCGGGAGATGAGAAATTGTAAAAACCCTTAATTGTTTTTATGTGAAACCCTAAACAGATAATTTCGTATTTAGAAAATTATAAATTAATGCATATGACATTAGCAATTTTCTCTATTTAATAATGTTCATTGCAGATTATCAATTATAATCTACAAAACTGCGTAAGCGTGGAAAAATATACAGGTTAGATCCTAGTATAAACCTGCTGAAATAAATAGTACTGTAAAATGTAAATAATTTTTTTATAATTTCATTTGGAAGGAAAATATTTCTAAATATTTTACATGTTCTATAAATAAATTCAAATTTAAAGCTTGTCAATAAAAAAAAACTCTCAAGTTTGGTTCACGCACGAGGGTTCAATACCTCGTTTTAAGTAAAATTACTTTGTTATAAGCCATTAATAATATGGATTTCCTAGAGTAATAAATATTAATAATACCAAATATAATTAAGTAGAGAAGTGTATATATATAAATATATATATATATATATATATATATGTTAACGAGTTAGAAGCTTACAGACTCTGTCTTTTTCATTATTTTAGGTTACTTGGTTTTTTAAATAAATGGATGTGGTCTATTCTTTGGGAATATTTTTCCATATATTTCTAATATAATTATAAGTAGAATATCTGAAATCGTAACTAAATATATTTGGGATCCTAATAACTAGCCCTTTTAAAGGACTAGTCGCACGATAGCTTATAGGGAATCTTAAAATTAGTTTTTGAATAATTAATTTGCCCGCCCTTTCTAAAATTAGATTATTTTTTTCAACATAAATATTTTAAAATGAGTATGGAATGTGTGCATGTGCATGAATAGGTTTCATGCACATACAAAATTTAAATTAAAACCATTACTATGCCAAATTGTAAGTTTCTAGGCAGTGTCTGAGACAGACGGACAAACGGACATGCGGTGATCTTATGCGGTGATCTTATAAAATTATTGGAAGGCTTCAAAATATTTGGAAGTGAACAGATACTAAGATGGAAAAAATTATTTACTATAGAAAATATGTTTTGTCGTATATGTATATGTATATATCGTATATGTATAAAATAGAAGAAAAAGAAATGTAAACTCCAAAGGCATCAAGAAAAAATTAGGAAAACGATACGTATTATTGTAAATAACTCGAGAAGGCTTTAGTAATTTAAATCTCTGCCATATTCATAAATTCTCTTATAAAAAATAAATGACCAAATAATAACTAAACGAGATAAATGACAAAGAATGATCAACTAAAATATCGAAACAAAGAGTTTACGAGGGATTTGAAGACAAATAGGATATGGTGATTTTTGTTTATTGACGTTTAAATAAAATATTACTTGGTTAAAATTTACCGTTCTAATATGTTTTGTAAATAAATTTATTCCTTCCGTATTATTCGTTTTAATTTGTTTTATTAGAAAATGCGCATAATGATCTAAGCTAGAGTTAGAATTATAACGTTAGAAACAACAAATTAAATCGCTATGATACACTATATCGAATTGAGTAATAAGCCATAAATGTTTAAAGAAAATTCTGTATATATATGTATATAAACAGCGAGTGGCGAAATCGTCTAACATTGAACCATGTTGAGTGGTTTAATGTTTGACTTTTGACGAGACAACATTGAGAAACAATGGAGGACGTACGTCACTGCTTGGTTTATAAGTCACAAGCCGCATAGTCAGAGAGTAGTAACCTATATTGTCTCTGGAGTTACTGTGACGCGATTATCCAGGGATTCTGGACCGGTGATTACCTGCATGTTAAGGGACTAACACAGATCTGGCCAACCAAATGATTTTATATCAACAATTTAAAATTCCTAAATGAAGAAGAAATACTTCGTAATATATCTTCTTCAATTAGTTATCATATTTTTATAGAAGACTTCAGCCATTTGATTTGAATGCATCCATGATATAGTAATAGTTGAATGTATCCATGTTATTCATGATTTAAGCCACATTTTGTACAGACATATGTACACAACGTTTATCTTTTCAGCCTATATTCAGCTGGTTGAACTACTTTACCATTAGCTATGAATGGGAATGGTTCGTAAATAGAAATCATATTCGTTAGTGCCAGTGGTTGAACAAAAATCGAGCAAACCGATAAAAAAATATAAACCCTGTCACAAAAAGGTTATATTGTGCATTTTGTGGGATGTTCATGGAGTATTATATTGTGAAACATCTTATCTACCTGACATGACGCCGTCTGACTTTTGTTTATTTAGGTCTTTAAGTAAGGACTTTCGGTAAGATAGCGGGCATAGTTCCTTACTCAATAAGACTATTGCAATATTTCCGTATAAAAAAATTTAAACCTTTTGGCGTCTTAATATACAAATTGGGGTTTTTATTGACATATTCTAGTATTAAATTTGCATAATTGATAAACAACACTGAATCTCATCTTGCAAAAAGTATGCAATATCTGCAATAAAAAGTAGCCAATATATTAACTTAAAATAATTCAATTATAAACTGCATTTACAATAATTGCATCTGCAATAGTGATTACGCAAAACAGTTAAGAATTATAGCGTTGGTGAGTATACTTGCGTAGCGACTTGAAGAGTTAACCGAAAATTATCGTCTGTATTATTAAAGTCTTCAAAAACTCGCAAGATTAAAATTAATAGATTTCTTCGTAAAGATTGCATGATATTTTATATGATATTTACATCATGATATTTGAAAAAATATAATGTTAAGGGATAAGTAATATAACATCATTGAATTATACTTTTGTAAATTGGGAAATGTTTATTACTCAAAATCTGAAGTGCGTCTCATCTCCACTTTCGGTTCTAATTTGTCAGCAATTAAAACACCTATTTACTTTTTATAATTTTTAAGAACCAAAATATATCGTTCACAATATCTTTCATAAGATTAAAAAAAAACTAATTGTAAAAATGTGTAACCTCACATAGAATTTAAAATCAATAATTATTGGGTTTTTCTCTTCACTTATGCTATAAAATTTCCCCATATGCCGAATTTCCAGATTGCAGATTGACCGCAAATGATCTATAGATTTTGATGATCAGTGGGTAAGACTACTGTATGAATAAAAAAATACATTTTAAAAACCGTATATTTTTTATCCATGAACTAAACAAATTTGAAATGTTTCCAACAATGTAAAACTATAGGCCTCAGTACGTAAGTCTAAGGCAATGTAAGGCTAAGCCTGTATGGCGTAAGACTTAGGCTATATTTCTACTTGATATCTAAGATATTTCTGAGAAAAAGAACTTTGATAGACAGATGGACAACCAAGTGACCCTATAATGGCCCCGTTTTTTTTCATTTTGATCGAGGGAACACTAAAAATCGTGTGTAGTAAAATGATTATATCGAAGCGCGCAGTGCTCTAAATCACTATTGCGCGCACATCGTCTTATAATTGTGGGAAATATTTCAAACCCTTTAATCCAAGACCTATTTGATGTACCATGTACCATGACTTTATACACATAAGAAGATGATAAGCACGCATTTAAAATATCATAATTATGGCTTTTTTAATCCAAAAATTGCTAATTTTGGCACTGATGGACCCATTTATCATCAAAAATGCATATGTACTTCCGCCTAGTCGCCTTCAAAATTTGAAATTTGACTTTTGACTAGAGTTTTACATAGACACAAAAGAAAAGGTAAAAAAGTAGTTAACTTTCTATAAATAACTAGACTTTCTTTGACGAGTTAGTAATGAAGTTAAATGTGAAATATTTTATATGAAATTTGTTTCAATAAATTGAATGATTTCCATTTTCGAATGATTCATTCCAAATACGAATAATTTCCATTTGTAATTAGAGATATAGATATGGATTATGGCAGATTACGTTTATTTTAAACGTTGCATTATTGTAATTAATAAATACTGGGTGCTCTTATATTATGAATCAGTAAATATTTCACAATTTTTTGCCAATAAATAATATATTTTCCCTGGTAATTGCAATCACTCTAATTTATTCATTCTTTTGAAAAAAATACTTAAGTGTTACTCATTTTGTGTCATTTTGATATAAAATGGCACTCTTATCATGTCACTCGCGTATCCGCCTTGCATGTCCGTCTTCCCAAAAATTGTTTGACGTAGAAACTTGAAATTCGGCATACTAATATCTCGACAGCTGATACTCCAAAATATTCAATTGGTAATTTTAGGGGTGTTAAAATAAAATTCCATAACTAGTGCAGGTTGTCGCTTGGAAGGTTTAGTTTATCATTTGAAGGAAATAATTGTTCATCATTTTAAGTATTTTACCTTCAGAGATATTCTGAAAAATATACAAAAAAATATGTCCCTCTCCTATTTCCGAGAGTACTGAATCTAAAATTATAAAGAACAGTTTTCAGACACTTACTCAAAAATTTTACTCAATAATTGAAATTATACTTCTTTAGGCGGTTATGAAAAAATGATGGGAGTGAAATTTTACGAATCTAACAAAAAAAGATAAAATGAATTTGCTCAATAAACATATATTTACAGTTTCTTTGACAGATGAGTGGTTCAACATTTTATTTTTTTGCTGGCTTTCCGATCTAAACCAATCATCTGGCAGACCGTTTTTATATAAACGTATTTACATACGTAATACGTGACGAGTGTTCATTTAAATTTATAATATAATATATTATAAATTTAAATGAACACTCGTCACTATTATATATAAAATTTATATATAATAGTGACGAGTGTTCATTTAAATGTGTAATATGATTAAATTTAATTTTAATTTTCATTAATTTAATATATTAATATCTGTAATTCGAGGTAAAAAGATCAAATTTTTAATACCTTTTATGAGAAAATAATAAAGTTGAAGCATACAAATTTAGAAACGGTCTGACAGATGATTTGAATTAAAATGGAAAGCCGGTAGAAAAATAAAATGTGGACCACTCATCTGTCAAATAAATTTTAAGTTTTAAAATTTATTTATTCGATTGAATTTAGATTTTACCAATCCTATTTATAATCATGCTCCAATCTTTTTATTATTTTATTTCTATCAATTATTTGCATGCCAAGTAAAGTTATTCTTGTATTATGCCGAAGAACTATATCTTCTAACGCGCGTATATAAGTACATACACAATTTTTATGTTAAATATGCACTATGTTTATATACCTGTGATGAATATTGTAGACGATATATTTAAATTGTGAAAAATTAATATTTTTAAATACTGTAATAGATATGTTTTGCATCCTTAAGTAATTATAGGCACCTAAATGTGTACGGAGCCATTGTAGTGCAGAATCTACTTGTACTCGACTGCTTTTTTATATCACTGGGTGTAAATTTACCCATGTTAATATTGCTATTAATTAAACCTTAAACTGAATAGCTTTATAAAAGGAAAAACAAATAAACCAAATGTCTCCATTCGGTAAAGATACGCCTTCTTTACTTTTAAGGTGCAAGACCATTAGAGATAAGTACTAACGATACATAGTAATAAATATAATTTATAGAATAATAATGCAATAATGTATATTTGCATTAGATAATGAAGAGTCTGAACTTATACAGCATACTTCCTTTATGTACATACCGATATAAAAGTATTATAAATCTCTAATTGTATCGATATTCGATAAAATTCATAAAACTAAAGAAAATCAAGAGTAATGAATTTTATATAAAAATATTTTTTCTTACGTTCTGTTCCATGAGTATTTACCTTTAAGTCAACCCCTCCTAATGAATCTACTTCAATAATGCAAACATTACGATTTCCACTCGAATTTTCCTTCCGATCGAATCAGTCATTTGAAAACTGTGATGCGATTTTCCATTATGTCGACAATTTTTTCCTCCGTAATCACTTTAAGATGTTTCGCATTATAAATTCGTTGCTAGATTTAGAAAAGTAGGGAATGTATGGAATATTACGATATTTCTCAAATGCTTTTATACTCGTAAAAGTCATTCCTTGAACAATAATGCTTGAGGATTGAAGCTATGTTGAAATTGAATAGGAAGTTTTTTGAATTTGTCGTTAGGTTTTTGATTAATATAAATAATATAGAAAATAGAGGTTTTCAATATATTTAAATAAAAATATCTTAGTCGGTATTGTAAATAACTCATTTACAACACCGACTCATTGTAGCTCGTTGTTCTCAGCTGTAAATACCTCATTTGCAAGATACCGGCCCATTGTGTCTCAGTTGTAAATAGCTCATTTGCAAGAAAGAAGGTGTAGCGAGTGAAAAAAATACATTACGTTTAATATTTTGTACTGAAGGCTATAAATCTCTTACTTGCAAAGAATAAGCTAATTTCGACTCTAGTTGCTTTCCATTCTTTGCGGTAGTCCGGATTTGATCCAAAGAGGTTAGTGTTCTGAAAAAGATCACACATTTCCTAATATCCATTAACTGTAAAAAATTATAAATAATAAACATTAAAAAATGATAAAAACGTTTCATCTTTAGGAATATTGAGTATACGCTAGTGTTTGAAAAAGTCCTTTCGATGGTATATTGATAACGTGCATAACGGAAACCGATGCGGGCAAAGGATTTCGTGAAAACTGAGCCCATTTAGATTGTCATGACTAATTTAGTCTCTTATATAACAATCATGTCGATATGAAACCAAATTTGGGGGACTTATGTACAAATGTAGTGTGCGCGTTGTTTAAAATTAGTATGCGGAAGATCAGGCTACTAATGACGGAATATGTAGAAAAAAACAGCAATTTATATATCTGAGAAGTATTGTGTCGAATATACGAGGAAAAGAAAGAAACATAACTTTATTGATCTACAAAGCTTTCTTAATTGATATGCGAAACCATGATAGTCTTGCGAATTGACACGGAGAGTAAAACTGAAAATATTCCAATTCATGGTTAAAACCATTTTCATCTCAAAGGCTATAAGATGTAGAAGCTAATGAAATAAATTAGGCGACAACTACCAGAATTTTTAATCGAAAACTTACTTATAATCTTCTCATATTCTGGCCAAAAATCTAATAAAACCTTGCTTGAATGACGCAGTAAAATTCTGATCAATTACAAAATAAATTGCTAGAAGTGGAAATAGATCACTACAGACTCTGAAATTGATCTATTCTCTAGACATGCTCAGAAATTTTAAAAAATAAAGTCTGACCTCCAAAGTAGGTATATCGGTGGAATATTATGGCGAAAATGAAGAGCTACTTAAAGTGATGAGACACAAAACCAATCAGCAAGAATGAAATACTCATGCTGAACTATCTGGGATCTTTTCTACCTCATTAAATATTTTTAAAGCGACTTCTACTACAGAAATCTAACTACAGAACTTGAACAGTAACTAAAAAAATTGGCCTGGTTAGAATTCAGACTTATGCTTATTGCTATTTAATATGACGTGTTTATATATCAGGTTATTACAATATTATTGAAATGTAAGTAGAAAGTTCAAAAAGAAAAAAAATTAGAAAGAATTTAGTAATTGTTTTCTGAGCAATCATTTATTAAAGACTTAAGCCCTACAATTAAGATTAATAATAACCTTCAATGTTTTGTTGTCTATCGTACAAATTTTCGCTTTTTTAACTCTTAATAACCAGAGAATTTAATACTGAACAAATGATGTTTACATTTTAGAACTCCGTTTCAATATTAAACGGCAGTGGTGCGATATTTTTACAGAAAACTGGGCGTCAGCAATGTTTCCGTCAGTTCCGGCGCGCGTTTTGACACTTGCCGTCTCTCTGCGCCTCGATGTTGAAATTGGAAGGAAAGAAAACTGTCCAAGACTTGTCGCTGTATTGGGAACTTTGTTACGATTTTCGATTTGTTTTTGGTAGAAACGACGTGACAATATTAGGTGTGGTTGAGTTTTCTTAGAAATTGTTGAGACATCGTACGCTATTAATAGTAGGCAGTTACAATAAGTATTAAGGTAAGTCTTTTTCGGAAGAACAGAATTCACTTTTTAAGTTAATTTTTACATCTGAGTATAGGGGACAAAAATATTGAAATTTAAAAATGAATATGATTAATGAATACATTAGGGTAAAGGCGGGAAAATCATGGAATATATCATTTTAGTTTTTTCCCTTAATAATATATTTAAATGACGTATGTGTGTGTAATAGGCATTTTATCAACCTGCTAATCAATCAAATCACCTCATTTCGAATAGACCGTTTTTATAAAATACTTTGTTAAAAGAATTATAAAATATTTAAACAGATAATATATAATTAATTAGCTTTGTTTCCTAGTATGCGGTGATTCTAAATTATATTTCGTTTCTACATTAATGAATTATTGAAAAAAAAATTTACGCAGTGTTAAAAAAAATCTGGTAGATGTGCATTTGCATTTATAATGTTACAAGGTCAATAAACACATAAATCTACACAGTCTAATTTTTTTTTATTTTAATAGGGTTTAACTTTTCATTTATTATTTCATATAACAGGTTTGACTTTGTTAATCAATCGCTTCTTTCTAAACGAAGAAATTATCATATGTGGCTGCAATCTGCATAAAAGAAACTAAAGCTTAAATGTATACGTATTTGTTTTCTATATTATGGGTAGTCCCTATAAAATTAGCGAGTTAGTAATAATATTCATGCCAGAATTTAAATTTCATCCTGGCTAGATCCTTTAGATTCCTGTTTGTTTATTCCTGGATGACTTCTTCTAATTTTAAGTTGTTTAACATATTTAAATTTATAAATCTGATTCTGTTAATTCTTGGACTTTAACGTGTACACTATTACTAACTGATTTACGACCAAGACAGTATTAATATTATTTTGGTCTAGATATTGTAAATTGAAAAATTTACATATGATTACTTAGTACTGGGTCAGTTAATAAGTTTTTAAAGCCGGTTAGTTCTTAAAAAAAGAGAAGAAATTCTACATTTCATAAAAAAAATAAATTATGCATGCACCATATTCGTCAATAATTTGCCGCCGTCTGGTAGGCAGTGACAACATAATTTCAGCGTAACTGGCCGCTAAGATAAAAAAAATTGCAGGAACTTTTGATCTTCTATACAGTCAATTTTTTTGTTCTTCAAATGAGTGCTTAGAGCTCTTAAAAAAATATATTCAGCTGGCACAATTTCGTTTGAATAAGGTGAATGTACCACCAGAGCCCAGCCTAACTCCTGTAAATTTTGATGAATATATTTTTTAATGTGCGGTCTAGCTTTATCGTGGAGAAAATGTACTTGGTCCTGTTATCTCGTTAGTTTCATAGCTAGTCAATCTAATTGATGATAGTCAATATCTGCACTAATCGTATATTCCACTAGAAGCAACCCCAAAGAATAATGTCGTCGATATTTCATCAACAGCTTAGAATTATATTTTTGCTATTAAATTCCGATTTGGGTATTGAAATTCCTGATTATTTTACACAGAAACATTTTGCTTATTTCAGTATTAATAATTGCCTCGCATGCAGGACTAAGAGGAAACATGGAGGACGCAAAAAAAAATTATATAATATATGTAGCTGCTCTCTTCTCGCTTACTTTTACTTAAATGAGGAAGACAAGGACTCATACTATAAAATTAACACACTCTTTTAAATATTTATGGCCAAGTTTTTTTATACGTATTCAATGTAACTATATCCGCAGTTATTATCGACTATAGGTGGTATTTAAAATACATTGCTGTAGGCATGTAATCGGCCTGCAACACGGTTAATAAGATAGTAGACAACGAGTATAAGGGATCCGGGATCGATTCATGTCGGGTGTGTAGACATTTAGAAGTGTTTTAATTATTTGTGAATAATAAATTATAATCTGGCTTTGAATATGAAATATTTAGTTTCAAAATAATCGTGATGCATACCGATAACCTAGCTCTCAAATGAACTTGCGTTCACGAGGGCAACATCTGCGTGGTTGTTGTCCGTCG